>OZ012704.1:46146895-46206654 GCA_963942595.1 Cylloceria caligata | reverse complement strand
TCCCGGAGGCCATTGCTGGAGATTTCAACACGTGGGCTGTTGATTGGGACAGCAAAAGGACGAACGGGAAGGAACAATCCCTACTAGAGGCCATGTCCACACTGAAAGTGGTCTTGCTCAATGCGGGCGATGAGCCTACCTTCATCGAGGGAGAGACCACATCCACCGTGGACCTCACCTTTGTGAGCAGCAGTCCAGTACGCGGAAATTGCTCCTCGTGCAAGGTCAGCGATGTCTACACTCATAGTGACCAGCAGGCCATTGTGTAGAGGATAAACGGCGATCCGAAGCGGAGGAGGATACAGCATATGATGAACTCAAAGGGCTGGAGAGTCAAGCTTTTCGATGCGGACCTCTTCCGCGAGGCTCTTGACACTCACCCCATTAGGGTTGGCGATGCAGCAACAAAAGTGGAGGAAGTCATGTAGAGGGTCACCGAAGTATGTGATGTCACAATGCCGCGCAAAAAAGATACGGACCGCCGACCTCCGGTACATTGTTGGAGCGGAGAGATTGCTGGGCTTCGTAATAAGAGCCACCGCGCTCGGTGGCTGGCACAACGAGCTCGAGGTAAACACACGTTCAACGCCTTGGAGGACAAGCATAAGTCCGCGAAATTGGTGCTGCAGAAGGCCATTAAGTGCGCGAAAGCGGAGACCTGGGGGCAGCTTCTCAGCGGGATCGATAGCGACCCGTGGGGCAGGCCATACCCGCCCGGACTTGCTGGAGAAGATCGTGTCCATCATTTTCCCTGCACAGCAGGCGGAGGATTACGGCATCGAGAAAAACGTTGAAGAGGATATCCCACCCATCACGGAAGTGGAGCTGCTCACTGCAACATCAAAATTGCGCAACAACAAAGCTCCTGGCATGGATGGAATCCCAAACGTGGCCCTGAAGACAGCCATCTAGGCAGTACCAGCGATGTTCCTGGACATGTACAACACATGTCTCAAGGAAGGAACATTCCCTGACAAGTGGAAGTGGCAGAGACTAGTGCTCCACCCCAAGGGGAAGAAGCTTCCGGACGAACCATCATCTTATCGTCCAGTCTGCATGCTGGATACAGCAGGCAAGGGCTTCGAACGGATCATCCATAATAGGCTTGCGCAGGTTGTTGACCTTCTGCTGGCGGAAGACCAGTATGGCTTCAGGTAAGCGCGCTCTACTCTAGATGGGATCAGCAAGGTGGTGAATAGAGCAAAGGACGCTATCGCAGGGAGTACATTTACGAGAGGATCAAAGCAGTACTGCTTGATCGCTACTCTCGATATCAAAAATGCCTTCAACTCGGCGAGATGGAACTGTTTCATGGAGGCCCTTGAGAGACTTGGTGTCCCATGGTACCTTAGGAGGATAGTGGCGAGTTACCTGTATGAAAGGTTTCTCATGTACGACACAGAAGATGGACCGAGGATGTACAGAGTGACTGGAGGAGTACCTCAGGGCTCCGTACTGGGGCTTCTTCTGTGGATCATCATGTAAAACGCGCTACTGTTTCTGAGATTACCACGTGAAGTACGTCTCGTGGCCTTTGCGGATAATGTGGTAGTGCTTATTGTCGCAAAATTCCTAGAGCAGAGCATCGCTATTTTCAAGGAGGTTTTTTCGGAGATTAGGAAGTGGATGTCTTCTGTCGGACTGCAGCTCGCAGAACAGAAAACAGAAGCTCTCCTCGTATCAAGCAGGAAGGTGATGGAGACGGTAACGCTCAGAGTCGGCGGAAACGAGATCACATCTCAGCCGTCTATTCGGTACCTTGGGGTGATTTTCGATGCCAGGCTCAACTTCAAGGAGCAGCTAGAATAAATCAGCACCAAAGGCTCTGTGGTAGCGTCCACACTGTCTCGGCTGATGCCCAACTTTGGCGGCCCGAGACAGAAGAGAAGACTGCTGCTCATGTCGGTAACTACGTTGGTGCTCATCCATGGTATATCCATATGGGCTGATGCGCTGCTAGTGAAGGAGTCTCGCAAAAAGGCTGCAGCGCCCTACCGGGTCAGCGCCTTGAGGGTAGCCTGTGCGTTTCGCACAGTCTAGGAAGATGCCATTAATGTCATAGCGGGAATATTGCCACTCGAGGTGTTGGTCATGGAGCGAAGGACACTCTACCAGCAGGGAAAGTCGGCCGAGGCCAAAATTGAGGCGCGAAGAGCGAGTCTCATCGGTGACAGAGGATGTGGGATACCTCCACAAAGGCACGGTGGACACACCGGCTGATCCCGAACGTGGAACGTGAAATGGGTTAACCAGCGGCACGGCGAGCTCAACTACTATCTCACACAGGTGATAACAGGACACGGATGCTTCCAGAAGTACCTTCATAAATTCAATTGTGAGGATGCTACGGACTGCCCAACCTGCGCAGGAGTTGAGGAGGACGCTGAGCACACATTCTTTCAGTACCCGCGCTTTAGTGCTTAACGCGACATCGTCGAGGACCAGATGCACTTACGGCTGACGCCGGAGAACCTGGTGAAATGGATATTGTCATCGGAGGTGGCATCGAAGGCGATTAGTGCCTATGTTGCTACGGTGATAAAGGAGTTACGCCTATCAGAGCGCGAGAAGAAAAAGGCAACGCTGGAACAACACGCAGGCGAGGAAACTGCAAGTGACGCAAACTCCTAATCGACTCGGGCCATCCAGAGTAGGACGGGGGAGAAACGTTCTCTGAAGATGCGGAAGGAAGAGCTACGGCTAATGGCCTCTCCCGCGAAGTGATGCCTCGCGGTAGTTCCGCGGGAGATTGTAAAAAGGTTACAAACGGAAGTTTAGGGTTTTAGTCGGTATGGTGGCTTGCCCACGAGTCTTACACGTTGTGCGTAACTACATTTCCCCCCTCAACAGAAAAAAACACACACACACACACGCACGCACGCACGCACGTACTCTCTCTCTCACTCACTCACCCACACATCAGCATCCGCAGCTCAGTCGCCGAGTAATGCGAATTATCCGCACCCATAGGACGTGGGCAACGTCGAGGGTAGGCATCCGTATACCGATTAGCGTATCGCTACCATACGTTTCCTCGATCAGGGCTTGAAATCCGGCTTTGTCAATAGCATCGTCGCGGCCGAATACCACACACTTCACAAGCAACACAGGTAGTATGCTAATCGGCGGCTCGGGGTGAAATAGCTGCTGCCAATCGACGTATATCAATTCCTCGAAATCGATAAGCAGCACCGCGCAGCACCCGTCATCATCCAGGTCGATGATCTCCCTGCGCCCTTTGATGCCGCACAGCAACACACGACGACTCCGAACACAAGTCCTCCAGGTTGAAGCCGCTCCTCTCAACACATCCATCAATATATAAACTCTCCAAATCGTCCTCTAGTTTTAGCCATGCAGCACACATTAGCTCTGTGCGCAGGTATCTCGCGTTATCCCCCGCACCGCAAATCGCCCGAAACACAAAAGCCATGGCTAACGCGAAGTTATCATATCGCGGATAAATTGTAAAATTTTTGGTTTTTACCTTCGCTGTGCACTGCTAAAAACAGACTGAATGCTCAGGATGCTGTTGGCGGGGATCACAAGGTTTGAAGATAACAAATGCCCTTCGAATCATAACTAGGTGTCCAGCGCTCTGAATGCAACGACAACAGTTTTGCGCGTGCGTATCGCTTTGCGCTGAGCTCGTCGCGAAGTGCTTGCTCTCCAGTAAAAGGCACAGAATATAATACCGTACCGCGAGAGACCTCGATTATAATTTATATATAATTATAAAATAAGAGACAGAGTAAGACGAAGTGTTTATTTTTTATTAATGAATATTTTATTTGAATAACTTTAAACACAATTACCGTCGCATGCAAAGTCCCTGCAAACACGGTAATGTTCGCTCGGAAATTCATCCGCCGTTAAATTTATTTTTATCACTGTCTGATCGTCAAGAGGCAAAGGCATTGTAATATTCACGTACTATTCTATCGTTTTTCATCACATTCTCGCCAAAGAAATCATTAAATCGCGACATGGTGAATTCGTATGACATCAGATGCAGGAATACGATACAAAAATGTCCACCCACATCCGATGTATTACTCTGATTGAGGCCGTACCGACAGAACTTGCAGTTTCTTCGTAGCCCTGCGAGATGTTGCGGTATAATCGGTGGTATCCCTAGCCACCAAAGTACACTCCTTTTTCATGATGGTTAACGTACATGGCGATCCAATGCTCTCCAGGTCCGTCGTGGTTATCCGTGTTGACTAGGAGTCCGGCCGGTAACAACCATACACGAGAAATTCTGTCAGCTGGGTATACTCCAACGGTTGAAAGTGGTAAAAACTGCAGACTCGCGTAGATTGGTCTAGTGATCATGCTGAACACATAGTCAATGATTAAATGATGACATATACGCTTTGATAGACGTACATATGCAAAATTTATTTCACAGCATCATCGATCAGGTCACGACTACATGTTGAAGATTTCTCCTCTTTATTATTCTCTTCCTCTTCGTCTGCCAAACAAACATTCATGTATGATTATCCTTTAAACGGGTGCTCGCAAAGCTATTTTTTTATTTGGAAAGCCTGGCGCTTTGCACAATGCGAAGACGCTGTATCGTTTATCATAGCGTGTCTAAAGCATTTTCGCAAAGATTTCGGCATAAATGTGTACGATAGAGCGCCCTCCTCATCCTCCATGTTGGAAATTTCATGACTCGTGATATCGCAAGGAAGTGTAGCCTTCTCGTGACCGCGTGTATAGATACGTCTTAATTGTCGTGAAATTTTACGCAAGTTAGCATATGCTGGTTAACAGCTGACATTGCCCTCGTACCATTCAAGACCGTGAAAATATTTCGAGAGAAAATTATTCTGGCTTCTCGAATGCTGTGATAATTCGGCAAAGTGACACGGTGGTGCGATGATCCAATAAGCAGAGTACGGTCTATCCACTGCTACCATGGCAATTTCTTGCGGAATAAATTCCGAGTCTTTACCAAGCATTCCCTGTATATCCACGACAATATACATTTTCACGTATAAACTGTACAGATGCTCAAGTTAGACTGATTAGTTACTCACAAAGATGCTTTTACGTGACTTAACACGAAACAATTTTATTTCGACATCAACACATTTTTCGCTTATTCGGTAAAATCCACCATTACCTGCCGAGAGGGATCGATTTCAAGGACATTATCATATTCCGCGTAGACTACACAATTTACCGTTGAAGCACGCGCATCCTCAAATCGTACCTCTATTCTCACACTACCGTGCTTTAGTAAATTTCAATGTGATTTGCTGTTCGCCGAAATATCGGGTGTCAAATCAGAAGCAGTATCCATTTATAGACCTGGTACTTTGGGTCCTGCACCCACGGCAATTTCCGTATAAGGAGATGTTATTTTTACTCTCAGACTAAGCATAGTATGCGCGAGATCGATATACTCATCACCCGGTCCAACAAAAACAAATTCAATAGGTGAATCATCTGTTAGCGAAGAAATTGGCTTACCAGGTCTATAAATATGAAACCGGAATTTGCCCATAGATGGCCCTAGCTGTCAATGTAGTTACCGTCAAACCGCGTTATTGGCGCCATTTCTTTGTTGACATCTCTGACAAAGATTTTCAACTCACAACAATACAAGTTTCATACAACAGCATAGTTTGTAATAGCGTTGAACATGTCGAATTTTGTGCCTGGAAACTACGATTTGCGGACAGCATTGATTTTCTGTTACCTATTGAAGAAAACTGCTGCAGAATTGCATCGAATGCTTGTCGAAGCTTATGGTGAGCATGCTCTTGGTAAATCACAGTGCTTTGAGTGGTTTAAAAAATTCAAAAGTGGCGATTTTGACGTGAGAAACGAAGAACGTGGGAGACCACCGAAAAAGTTTAAAGACAGCGAATTGCAAGCATTATTGGATGAGGATGACGCTCAAACGCAACAACAACTCGCGGATCAATTAAATGTGACACAAGAAGCCGCCTCCATACGTTTGAAAGCTATGGGAAAGATCCAGAAGATGGGAAAATGGGTTCCACATGAACTGAATGAAAGACAGCAGGAAAACCGAAAAACCACTTGGGAAATACTGCTCGCCAGGTACAAAAGAAAGTCATTTCTCCATCGAATTGTGACTGGCGATTAAAAGTGGATATATTTTGAGAATCCTAAGCGTAAACGATCATAGGTACTTCCAGGCGAACCATCGACATCAACTGCAAGGCCAAATCGCTGTGGACGGAAGACAATGCTCTGTATTTGGTGGGATCAGAAGGGTGTGATCTATTATGAGCTGCTAAAACCTTGCGAAACCGTTAATACTGAACGCTACCGTCAACAAATGATCGATTTGAATTAAGCTTTGCTTGAAAAACGACCAGAATATCAAAAAAGGCAACACAAAGTGATTTTGCTTCATCATAATGCACAATCACACACAGCAAAACTGGTCAAGGAAACGATCGAGGCGTTTAGTCGGGAAATACTTTCGCATGCGGCTTACTCACCAGACTTGGTTCCGTCCGATTACTACTTATTTGCATCGATGGGACACGCACTTGCTGAGCAGCGCTTTACTTCTTACGAAAATGTACGAAAATGGCTCGATGACTGGTTTGCCTCAAAAGAGCAACAGTTTTTTTGGCGTGGCATCCACAAATTGTCAGACAGGTGGGAAAAATGTATAGCTAGCAATGGGCAATACTTCGAATAAAATATTTTTTATCATTTTCATAAAATAAACGTGTATTTTCTATACAAAAATTCCGGTTTCATATTTATAGACCTGGCATAATACCCTCAATTGGAGCCTTCGATAGTAGTTTCCGTCGGTGGAAGTAAAAATAATTCAAGTTTCGATTTAAGACACTCGCACGAGTGCGCATGTAGAAAAGCTATCTTGTTTCAGCTATCCAAAAATATCTGCAATAGTTCGTTGACGAGTCTTCTTCTTATTGTTCTTATTATTCTTCTTCTTCTTTAATACACTTTTGATTTTACGGGAGATCCGTCGTGGTTTACGTTCGTTCGATGAATGGGGTGTTCCCAAAATTTTGCGCTTTTTATAACCAGACCCTCGCATGAGAGTATCAATTTTTTCAGAGGCTTTGCGTTTGAGATTACTGCCTGATTCTCGCGTTCTGTCGCGAATAGCATCTTTTACAGCTATATTTCTATCGAAGATATCACCGGCTACATTTACACCAGCTCACAATGCCTCTTTTCCAACTGCTTTAGCACCCTTCTTTAAAAGTGGTAACACTCGACGAAACAGGCCCCCGAGAAAGCTGCCGATACCTTGTCCTCATTGATTAGGAGTTCCGATATAAACATGGCTAATACCGCCGTACCCGCGACGGTCCCATCCGTGCTACACACTGTCAATGACAGCCATAGCGGCTTAATCAATCGTGGGACGTTTTGAAATGTAGTGTCACAGTCAACGTTCCCTCTTCGAATGGTATAGGATTTCCAAACTCGTTTCTTGTATCGATCTCGATAGTGTGTAAATTGTTGCACAAGAGAGGTATATTTCGTGGCGCCGAAAACGATTTAATTTTTATCGAATCATACTGACAGTCATCAGTATCAATAGGGACAACTCGTAAGAGGGATACTTGTACATCGTCTACAATATATGTTAGCTCTCGCAGATATCGGTGTATAGAAACATGCTGCCTGGTATAGCGCCGGTGAGAGATGCCGGCATCGACCCTGTGTATTCGCAATACGGTTCTATCATTACAGACCTACAGGCCTCTTCCGAGAATCCTAGTAGCCTTGCGATAGCGGGCGATACGCGAAAGTCGTGATTTCGTAGATCTTCGCATATGCGCGCCACTTCGAACTGCCCGCTCGGAAGCGATTTAAAGCGCAGATGACCGGCGACGTGACGTGACTTATTTATACTCTCCAAAAGAGCGTCTATAGAGCGATATACACCAGATGGAACTGGGTCTCTATCTACACGTCTCCGTGTTAAAAGATTTAAATCCGATAAATCATAGTCACGATCCTCAAATAATACGAGATTTTCTATAGTAGGAACATATAAAGGAGTCATCGGTGAAGCAATTTCCACAAGAGAGAAAGACCATTCTCCGTACAAGCACGTCTGACGCGATATTTTTGTAATAAATTTTGTCGTCGTATTATCCGGAAAATACTGCATACTACTGTTGCTTGGTAGTACGAGAAAGAAAGAGGTATCCTTGGAGCTCATATTTATCAGGGACGGTGTTTCCTAGCGTTCTTCCTCTTTGTCCTCTTCTTCTTTTTCGTATTCTCAGATGACGGAGGCATGCGTACTCGCGATAATTCTGCCTCGTAGAAAATACCGTCGATAGTCTCGTTGTTCAGATCGTGTAAAATATACACGAATGGTTCTCGATTGACTGATATTCGTTGAATCTTGAATAACTTGTTACGCCAACCTCGCTCCTATCCTTTCACGAATGCTGCTTTAGCTGTACTGATACGTACCAAGTCACCGTCACTGTGTTTAAGCTTTTTAGCTTTTCTGGCGTTACGCTCGTAACGCCGTGCTAAATTGTCTTGGGCTATAGAGGCATTTTCTAGGGTCACCTCGCTCGGAGGAATACTCGTTCCGCTGTGTCTAGTGTGATTATCAGCATATAAAAATTTTTGTAAAACATCAATGTAACGCTTGTTTCGCGTGTATGTAAAGTAACGCCACATTCAGTCTTTTATTGTGCGATTAAGGAGTTCGGCAATCGAGGCTTTTATATCGGGGTTACGAGCAGCGCGAAAATCGTTATTCCTTTTCTTAAGAATTTGCTGAAATAGAGTGCCGATAAATTCTTTGCCTCGATCATTTTGCAATTGCTGCGGGCGACGATTGTTTTTACGTATTTGCTCAATACGTCGATAAGAACAAGCAGATACGCGTACCCATCGTTGTACGTAGCTATCGAGCAAAGATCAGCTAAATCAGCCTCCCATACATCGTCTATATTACCTACGTTGTACGTACGACGGGGAAATCTTCGTCGCACTAAACGATGCATGCTATATGAATCCTGTGTCTCGAACCATGGTAAAACGATTTTTCGCGCTATTCTCCGATCCACCTGGGCCAAATTTTTTGCTCGAGAATAAGATGCAGGATGACAGGTGTCATAATAGATTTTTTGAAGAATTTTCGTAATTTTAACGATGACCAGTTAAATGGATTCTTTTTTTTCTTTTCTAACTGTGTGGGGGATCGATATTCACTGGGGTGTCGTTAGCTCTCTACTTGTGCAATGTTTTGCAATTGTTCGTCCTCTTCTTTCTTTTCCCCCTCCCCCTCGATGATGTCGTTGTCCGCCGTGAGCATTAAATCTCTGTTTGAGTATGCGGTCTCGGCCTCGTTGTTGCTACTGTTGCTGCTGCTGCTACTATCACTATCGCGAGGTAAAATCAGACGCCGCTGTAGTTTCGAGGATGATTTAGGTATAGGCTCGTGTAGTAACTTGGGATTGCCGATAAATTCGCGCGGCATCTGTATCGTTCGCACGAGCTTGGCAAAGCGAGATCGACCGATGGGTTTCTCGCGTTTTCTAGCTCGCAGAGCATCGTGAACAAGATCAACGATATTAGGATTTGAAATTCTTCTGCCGTCTATGGAAACAACACCGCTACAATCCCATGTCATTTTTTACCGACTGCGCTGCGATGCAAATTGCGAAGCAATGATATTGCTTCAGATTAAAATTTTTCAAGTGAAACTTCTTTAGCACCGGTGTGATTTGAAACTCGATGAAACGAAATAGCGACACTAAAAAGAGACAAACATATTCGTTCATAGGATTTAGCATGCGAGAGAATGAGATAGAATACAGAAATACAGCGTTTCCTATTTTCTTCGTCTGCTCTTTTTGCGGTACTTCGTAGCGTAAAGGCATTCTTGCCTTTCGTGCATGGGCCTCTGTGCGTACAAGCTACTCTCTATACTATAGATATAGGGCATAGGCACCGAGTACACCACGCAAGCAGAGAGAGAGAGAGAGAGAGAGAGAGAGAGAGAGAGAGAGAGAGAGAGAGAGAGAGAGAGAGAGAGAGAGAGAGAGAGAGAGAGAGAGAGAGAGAGAGAGGAGAGAGGGAGAGAGAGGGAAAATACATTAAGAGGTATGGACACATTTTTCTGTTCTTTATATGCGCCCTATTCTCTGCGCATATATATTAGAGTGAGGGGCAGAGAGAGTGTGACAGAGAGTAACATCGAGCACAGTATAGCGTCGCATCATTGTGTCCAGTGCGTTCTTTTAAAAATTATTTCTTTGGTTAACATATATTTTTTTATTGTTCTTCAATTTTTATAATTTTACATATGCCGAAAAATAATGCCGAAAAGTGTCGCGAATATCGGGAGAAAAAAAACGCTTTTTGCAACGCTTCTATCACTTGCGCTTTAACTGGTAAAGCTGCTGTGGCTATTGATGGGACAACAATACACTGCACTAAAAATAAGTCTTTCAAAGTTGCTTCCTTTGTCAATTGAAGTGGCACAGCAATATAGATCACTGTTTAAATACGTTCGCGTTTTGATTATCGATGAAATCAGTATGATTGGAGCCGAGTTGTTGTCTGAAATAGATTCGAGATTAAAGCAAATAACCGGTAACTTTCAAGACAACTTTGAAGGATTATATTTAATCTTGATTGGCGATCTACGTCAACTACCGCCGGTTCGCGCTACTCCGATTTACAAGCAAATCAAGCGACAAATAGCAGATCCAACACTATGGCGAGGATTGAAATTCTTTGAACTCAGCGAAGTGATGCGACAAGCAAATCAAACTTTTTCAACAATATTAACAAAAATTGGTGATAGACAGCTGTTGCATGAGAACGAGTTGGAATTAAGTGAATCGCGATTTTACGCCGAAGAAGAGGCTGATAGAATTTGTCCACACGATATACGATTGTTCTTCGATAACCATTTAGTTACTGAATACAATAATAAAGTTTTTAATTCTGCAGTCGAAAAAGTCATTTCACAAGCAACGGATGTGTATATTGGTTGTTAGAGTGTTGAGAAGCGCACTTCCATGCGTCAAAAATTACACAAAATGTCAACAATTGATACAGGAGGTTTGCCATATGTAATTACATTGGTTATAAATAAACCATACCTCATAACAACTAATATCGACGTATCAGATGGATTGGCGAATGGTGTGACAGGAAAATTGATTTATATCGAACATGACGACAAAGGAGAGATAGGTCGTTTATGGCTGGAATTCCCTGGCTCTCCCAAAACTGGTGAAAAAATCCGAAGAAAGGCAGCGGCATCAATGCAAAGGCACAATCTCAGTCGACTGGCAGTACCAATAGATCGGAGGACATCCTCTATACCAGGGGTCTCCAAACTACGGCCCGAGGGCCACATTCGGCCCGCGGACAGATTTTGGACTATTTCACTTTTTACCACCGGCAACAATGATAATATGGTTTTGGCCCTCGGAACTTACTGGAGTAATCAGTATGGCCCTAAGGCTGGAAAGTTTGGAGACCCCTGCTCTATACCATTAGTGCCTAATAAAACAGTGATCGTAAAACGTAATCATTTTCCACTAGTCTCTGCGTGTGCAATAACAATTCATAAGTCTCAGGGAGGTATATTTAATATAATTGTATACGAATATGATAAAACACATGCTCAACAGCTCCTGTACGTCGCACTATCACGAGTAACATCGATTCAAGGGTTACATATTGTTTTGAAAAAAAATGATAAAAAATGTTATCATGGTCGAAGAGCAACAGTATCCACACTAGAATTGCAAGCTGAATTTCAAAGGCAGAACCTGAATCGACTTGAGACTATTGAGAAATGAAAGGATTGTCACTATTTACCTTCAACTGCCAAAGTTTACGTGCTCATGTACAAGATCTTCAATTAGACAAAATATCATCGTCGTCGAATTTTCTGATTCTTTCGGAGACGTGGGTGGATAATGACAACATTGTAGAGATTCCAAATTTCAATATTGTTGTTCAATATGAAAGACCAAATATAAGGGCAGGTGGCGTTGCAATCTACCACAATGTAAATTATGGAGCCCGTGTTGTCACCCCACAAATTGACGTCAATGCACTTCAACTAGAATCCTTGTCGGTTCAGGTTTCTAAAGTGGGAGAAATATGTGCTTACGAAAGCAGATTAGACCATGGCACATTTGTAATTAATGTGGCGATTTACATTTCTCCCAACCAATCGATAAAAAATATAATTGATTTTATCCATGAGAATTTGATAAAGTACACGCCAGAAGTATCATGGATTCTCAAAAAAAATTATGATAAAATTCCAATGATTTTGAGTGGGGATTTCAATGTGAATTTTGCATTAGATTTTGCATTAGATACCCTTTGATTCAATTCCTCAATACAGAATGAAATTAAAAAATGTGCAGCAGTCGTACTGTATCGACAACGCGATCAAAAACTGTTATCGACGCTGTCTTTCAACGATATATTGATAGAATTCAAACTAGAGCATTCGTGTCCTATTTGAGTTACCATAAGCCACTCGTGTTATTCGTTGAAATAGAAAACATGGAGTCGGAATAACAAAATGTTGAAAACTTCGAAATTTTGTACCAGTATTATGATGAATAAACCCTCAAATAATCCCACTCCTGATAGTGCATTCGTCTCATTCTCTCGCTGCCTAGATTCCGAAAAGTTTAACTTGTACTGCGTGTGAACTGCACACGTTACTTTTTTTGGTACGCTATCGATAATAAGTTTGTCATTGAGTCGAGATTTAACATTGTTTATGAAAACGTCGTCGATTTTATTCTCGTGACTATCGAGTATTGCTAAGTATTCGGTGTCCATTTGTCTCTGTCGCTCCTGTTCGAGTGAGAGTTTAGAATTTCACTTAGCTGAGAGTGGAGGCGCGATAATGGCGTACGGGTAGTCTGTACGGCGACCTATCTGTAGTAGTCGTAGTAGTAGTAGTAGTAGTAGTAGTAGTAGTAGTAGTAGTAGTAGTAGTAGTAGTAGTAGTAGTAGTAGTAGTAGTAGTAGTAGTAGTAGTAGTAGTAGTAGTAGTAGTAGTAGTAGTAGTAGTAGTAGTAGTAGTAGTAGTAGTAGTAGTAGTAGTAGTAGTAGTAGTAGTAGTAGTAGTAGTAGTAGTAGTAGTAGTAGTAGTAGTAGTAGTAGTAGTAGTAGTAGTAGTAGTAGTAGTAGTAGTAGTAGTAGTAGTAGTAGTAGTAGTAGTAGTAGTAGTAGTAGTAGTAGTAGTAGTAGTAGTAGTAGTAGTAGTAGTAGTAGTAGTAGTAGTAGTAGTAGTAGTAGTAGTAGTAGTAGTAGTAGTAGTAGTAGTAGTAGTAGTAGTAGTAGTAGTAGTAGTAGTAGTAGTAGTAGTAGTAGTAGTAGTAGTAGTAGTAGTAGTAGTAGTAGTAGTAGTAGTAGTAGTAGTAGTAGTAGTAGTAGTAGTAGTAGTAGTAGTAGTAGTAGTAGTAGTAGTAGTAGTAGTAGTAGTAGTAGTAGTAGTAGTAGTAGTAGTAGTAGTAGTAGTAGTAGTAGTAGTAGTAGTAGTAGTAGTAGTAGTAGTAGTAGTAGTAGTAGTAGTAGTAGTAGTAGTAGTAGTAGTAGTAGTAGTAGTAGTAGTAGTAGTAGTAGTAGTAGTAGTAGTAGTAGTAGTAGTAGTAGTAGTAGTAGTAGTAGTAGTAGTAGTAGTAGTAGTAGTAGTAGTAGTAGTAGTAGTAGTAGTAGTAGTAGTAGTAGTAGTAGTAGTAGTAGTAGTAGTAGTAGTAGTAGTAGTAGTAGTAGTAGTAGTAGTAGTAGTAGTAGTAGTAGTAGTAGTAGTAGTAGTAGTAGTAGTAGTAGTAGTAGTAGTAGTAGTAGTAGTAGTAGTAGTAGTAGTAGTAGTAGTAGTAGTAGTAGTAGTAGTAGTAGTAGTAGTAGTAGTAGTAGTAGTAGTAGTAGTAGTAGTAGTAGTAGTAGTAGTAGTAGTAGTAGTAGTAGTAGTAGTAGTAGTAGTAGTAGTAGTAGTAGTAGTAGTAGTAGTAGTAGTAGTAGTAGTAGTAGTAGTAGTAGTAGTAGTAGTAGTAGTAGTAGTAGTAGTAGTAGTAGTAGTAGTAGTAGTAGTAGTAGTAGTAGTAGTAGTAGTAGTAGTAGTAGTAGTAGTAGTAGTAGTAGTAGTAGTAGTAGTAGTAGTAGTAGTAGTAGTAGTAGTAGTAGTAGTAGTAGTAGTAGTAGTAGTAGTAGTAGTAGTAGTAGTAGTAGTAGTAGTAGTAGTAGTAGTAGTAGTAGTAGTAGTAGTAGTAGTAGTAGTAGTAGTAGTAGTAGTAGTAGTAGTAGTAGTAGTAGTAGTAGTAGTAGTAGTAGTAGTAGTAGTAGTAGTAGTAGTAGTAGTAGTAGTAGTAGTAGTAGTAGTAGTAGTAGTAGTAGTAGTAGTAGTAGTAGTAGTAGTAGTAGTAGTAGTAGTAGTAGTAGTAGTAGTAGTAGTAGTAGTAGTAGTAGTAGTAGTAGTAGTAGTAGTAGTAGTAGTAGTAGTAGTAGTAGTAGTAGTAGTAGTAGTAGTAGTAGTAGTAGTAGTAGTAGTAGTAGTAGTAGTAGTAGTAGTAGTAGTAGTAGTAGTAGTAGTAGTAGTAGTAGTAGTAGTAGTAGTAGTAGTAGTAGTAGTAGTAGTAGTAGTAGTAGTAGTAGTAGTAGTAGTAGTAGTAGTAGTAGTAGTAGTAGTAGTAGTAGTAGTAGTAGTAGTAGTAGTAGTAGTAGTAGTAGTAGTAGTAGTAGTAGTAGTAGTAGTTGTAGGACCACCACCACCACCACCACCACCACCACCACCACCACCACCACTACCACCACCAATACAGGCACAACAAGCAACTTGAGAAATCCGTCACAGTCCTCGACGGTGATCTTCCTGTTACCGCTCCATTTCCCCCTCTTCAGAGCTAGGCGTCGAAGAATTGTCGCGTGCCTCCGAAGATGATTCTTTTGCACGTTCTTCAGGCGCACGTTTCTCTGTTATACGTTTACAGCACACTCGCATAAACACCGTACGAGCGCTACATCTGTTTGGCGCACAATTCCGCCGCTTTTGGCATTCAATTCGTTCAATTTTTACATTGCGACCATGCACGTGTGAACCCGAGCGTTATCCTGGTGAAACACGATTTTTTATCATAGCCAATTGCGGACGTTTTTTCTTAATTGTGGCCTTCAATTTATCTACATTACCAATGCAGCGTAGTACTGTCCGTTGACTGTTTCATTTTTTGCAATGTAATGGATAAGAATTATTCCCAATAAGGCTATCCCAAATAACTATCGCCATCGCTTTTCCTGCAGAGAGCTGACGTTTGCCAGCTTCGGAGTTGGTTCTCCCAACGCAATCTACTGCATTGACTGTTGTGTGGTCTCAAGCGTTTTGTGGTGTACCCACGTTTTATCGACGCTTATCATTCGCCGCAAAAAAATTCGCTGAATTTTTTTGATACAGGCTAAGACACTCGCGCGACATGTCCGTCCGTATGCGCTTTTGGTCGATCATCAACAAGCGCGGCACCCAGTGCGCAGTTCATTTTCTCATATCCAAATCTCGTGCACGCGTTCAGATGATATCCCACAAGCCTCAGCGATATCCTCAACAGTCAATCGACGATCTTCCATCACAGTTTGATGCACTAAATCGGCCATTTCGTCAGTTGTTGCGGTTTTCAGGCACCCGGAATGTTCCTCGTCTGAAATGCTCGTACGACTACGATTGTACTCTGCCACCCAATGTTTGACCGTTGTAAATGAAGGAGAGGCTTCACCGTATACAGCATCGAATTGATCTTTTATTTTCTGAGTCTTTTTCTCTTTCAAATGAAGGAATTTTATCACTGCGCAACTTTGGATGAGCGCCATAGACAAAGTAATGATCAGAAGGACTTGAAATTTTTACGGTTTACATATGCCAAGGTCATTTGCCGGACGGCGAAAAAAATTTTTTTACACTTACTTTATGTCGAACAGTTCGGAAACTTTTTAAATGGCCCTCCTATATAAAAATCTTGCGAAATAAAGGAAATAAAACAAAAGTAAATTACACGGTATATTACTTATGTCTTTCACTGAGTATGAGCTGCATAACAGGGTCATTCAGCCACCCGCGTCGACGAATGACACGCACCACTGAATCAATAACTATTTGATTATCACAGAGTCCAATATCGTGTGCATCAACTAAATCGTGCTGAAGACACTCGCACAGCATACCGTGAATCTTACGAACAATCACTTGCGTCGAAAGTTCAAATAGCGTGATCTGTAAATTTTTTCTCCCCCATCGCGAACTCAACGACGGCCTACGCTTCAATATAAACTCTATCAATTTTCTTATCAATAAGCGTTTAACCACCCTGACTATGATTGTGCTGTTAGAGTAGTAGTAACAGCAGTAAATCACACAATTCACTAGAGATTTTTCAAAGCGGCACGCTTTTATATATATTGGTTTAATACGCTCTTTCTCTCTTCGCATATACTGCAGCGGTGTACTGAATACGACTATCCAAGAAGATGGCCGCACACGATCACTTTACAAAGCGAGATCCATGACAATATTTAGCGATGGTGACGTAAATGTAAGACTCTGTCATGTACTAAATCATTTCATTCTCCGTTTCTCCGACGAATGTCATATTATTTTCATCTTATCGCAACGCACTCAGCCATTAGGAAAATCATCAAACTTCGCCGACAAATATCATTTAGTTTCCATGCCACATCTTATCTGTATGTCAAAGTGTGAGTATGCACATATTGAAACGTTTCGCGATTTTTACACACTTTTCAGCTTTCGCTGTTACGCGCGTCTTATCAGGAGGTGGCGTGAAATCGCGTAGTTTTTAATTTTGTTTCGAGCAGTTTCTTTCGAGATCGTATGGAAGAGGGAGTTTGCTCGAAACCGGTTCGTGCTCTGGGCTGGATGGAGTGAAAAGTGTCTGTGTTTTTATGGATTGGCGATCAATCTATTTGGTTGTTGTTTTTATTGTTGTTATTTGTGGGACCTCAGTTTAGGTTTTTGTCGTGTCGCATTAGTCCTTGTGAGACATGCGATTTTGTTACCCTCTCATCATTGGTCCTTTGACTGATTGGGTAATTCTTTCTTTTCTTTATGGTGCTGAAGGCACGGAATTATTTGATGAATTTCTGATTGATTGTTAGTTCAGACAGGGTAGGAAGGATGTTCGTGGGATGATCTCGTTGTTTGTACGATCTTCACGTTCATTCACAGAATTTTTCCTACAAGCTACGCATGTGGAATTGCTTCCGGTGTGTCTGGGTTTTTGACTCTATAATTCGTAAAATAATGAGATATCACTTTACGGAGCTTAACACTCAATTTATCTTTTAATTGGTTGTCACGTTTGCTAGAACGCACTCTTCTAAAACTACGTAAATGGAATAATTTCCAGTCTCAATTCGGGTTTCGATTCTACCATTCGTGAAGTGATTAGATATCACTTGCACGGAGCTTAACACTCAATTTATCTTTTAAATGGGTTGTCGCGTTTGCTAAAACGCACTTTTCTAAAACTACGGAAATGGAATAATTTCCAGTCTCTTCCGGTAGTGAATTTAGTATTCGTGAAGTGACGTAGTGTCGCTTCTACGGAGCTCAACACTCAAATTATCTAAAGAATTTATGCTGTTGTGATTTAAAATTTTTGAAGTTCTAGGATATGGTTGGTCGAATCAGGGGCTTCGCGTGTCTCTATGTGAGGCGTACGGTGTGTGGCCTATCTTTATTTGCTGCCGGCTTAGTCCTCATACGGGGCGTTCCTTGGTACCTTCGTTAGAAGTACTGGTCTGCCTTGTTTTTAATCATTGGACATCTAGCTAGTTGCCATGCTAGGTGGTGTTATTGTTTTGTAGATGCCCGTACGCGTGATCTGCCGTGTAAGGCTACGCCTTTCTGATGATTGCGCGGTGAGTGTATAGTAGGGACGCGAGTGTAGTGCGAGGGGGGGAGGAGTGTGAATTTACCTACCTATCTCTACTCGTCTTTGTTATTGTTTGGGTCCCTCTCTATAGCTCGCTGTTCGCAACCGATACCGGGTCCGCAGCTTGACCAACTAGCTCTTCCTATACCCCGGATACTGGAGCCTTTAGTTGCTCTCAATTAAGCCACCTTATTGCGGCTTAGAGGCTTTACAATTAGGTTTTTTAATTGGTGCAATTGGCCTGGGTATTCGTTCGTCACAGGAGGTAGTTGGTGCTGGCCCTGACGTGGTGCCACCCACGCAGGTACACCCTACGAATCGGTTGCGCGTGGTGCAACAAGCCGGGATGCCACTCCCTAAACCTGGAGACACACGTGCTTCTCCACTCTGCAGAAGACGTGTAGCCACGGCGCTATGCGTGGGGACACGTTAATGCAGAGTGCCCTACCGCTGCGATTGGGGGCGGCCAAGGCGCAATGCAGGGGAGCCCTTTCCTCGCAGTGTATCCTAGATAATTCGTTCACTCAACCGACGGCCAGGACGCGATGCCAGGGAATCGGTTAAGAGAATGAATACTGTTTCTGACAAGATTTTTCCCAAACTGTTAGTCTTTATCGAGATAGCTGCCTTCGGTCAAACGATGGCCAAGGCGCGATGCAGGGGAATCGTTTGATCGAAAGCCTGCTATTTTGTGTTACATTCTGAATTAAAAATGAATTTATTGTGGCTGTCGGGCAGCGCTTCGTCTTGAAGAACAGATTTTCAACAAGAGCCTCGAGGCTTGTCTGGTCGTGGTTTATATAGTTTAGTGGATGGGCCCCGAGGGGGTGTTTTTGGGTATGTCACGTGATGTTTGTCGCCCTTCAATCACTAGGTGAAGGAGGTGCGGGGTGATGTATCGGTGTACCGTTATTTGTATATTTAGCCGGGCTTTGTCTTTTCGGAGTTTGAACCGCGGTTCTAGCGAGGTTGAATTTGTTATCCTGTGTTAAAATTTCCACCCATAGGAGGTTCAAACTTTTCCTAACAGTTTTTATTTGTCTGATGCATGTTTTTCCTAATTATTGTCGTGTGTGGTTCTACGCATGCTTTGCATGAACTTTCTAGTCTATGTTCTGGTTTGATTTACTCTAGAATCGTTTAATTATCGTGGATTTGGTGCTTCATCATGTGTTTTCTAGCTGTTTTCCTAGATTTTTGTGTTATTTTTACTTTTGAGTATTTTGTCCAGTAGGGCTTGTCCTAATCTTGATTTGTTAATTGTTTTTTGTGATATTTTGGTTTGTTTCGTGTCTTAATTTTATTATTAATGTTTGATCATTGAGTGGGGGTGTGTGGTGAGGTTTCATTCGGATTCCCCTTGTTGTTCACTATGGAAGTTTTGTGGAATTTCGAGAGTTCCACAAATTCTTTTGTAATCTCGCCGAGTCGTGGCGTTCTCTGCACATCGTGTACGTCTGATGTGGTTGGCTTGACAGGGTGAGGTGGACTATGCCTTCTTGGCTCGGTAAGGCGTTTATTGTCGTGCGTCGTTCCGCCTGCTTCCTAGTGGGCGGGGGGTACTACGCTGGGGTCCGATCTGTAGTGCGTGATTTTGCTGTTTTTGGCCGGCCTCTCTTCTTACTTGTGCGAGCCGCTTTGCGAGCTGTGTTTGTTTTGATAGTGAGTTCTGTATTTAGGTGGGGCCTTTATCCGACGCCATGCTGCTTTAGGGTGGGTACTTGCGCTTGGCGGTGTGTACCTATTCTTATGTTATGTTGTCCTAGTCCCACTGGCGTTCGTTTGTCTTGCGTAGGCTAGATGTGTGCGTGGTAATTACGGTTTTATTATGGTAGCGGAGCGCCGTGATGGCGTTCCGTTACAATATGTGTACGAGAGAGATTATGCAAGTGATTTCAGATATATTTGCTACTACTGTTACTAGGCTGTTAAGGAGAATGCGACCAATATAAAAGGATATTCGTGAGTTATTTTTAGTCGTATGGTTTACAGTATCAAAAGTAGCAGTGATGCAATGAGACGATGGGGGTTATCTGTATAAAACTGGGTATGAACATCGGCGACGATTCATTCGAAAAGATACAGTCTACAAAAAAGCAATGAAAATGGCATATAACGGTGCTACGTCTCACACGATATCGCCCTATATAGCGAACCCCGTTATGTACGGTTTAAATAAATAATTCGGTACAATAATCGTCGCTGGTCTCGAGTTGAACTCTACGTGTTTTACTCCAGTGGTGAAAATATTGTCGAATACTTTTACCGGAATTGTGATGAAAATGTGTAATGCCCGCATAGAGTACAAAGTGCATTACACACTTCTAACCTCGTGTTACCAGCGCAGAGCTGTTTCCTTTGGTAAAATCAGCGGTATTGCTAATGAGTAATACGAGAACCAAGAGGAATCTGGAGAATCGAAACGGAAACGTTTCCGAAAATACTCTCCAAACATCTGTCTGCAGCGGCCGACATTTGATATGCTCGTCGAAATAAGTAGAAGAATTGATATTCCTATATACAGGCGCTATGAATTATGAAAATTATTTTGTCAGAAATAATTGTACTGTATCACAGTCATATTGCTGATCATGCATCGGGTATTGCAGTGCGAACGCAATAATTCTCCGTGGGTGCAGCTATTTGTGATAAAGACAGAATTGTCAAGATTTGTATATAGTGTACATTTCGCTCCAGATATTATAAAGTATACTGTAACGGAACGCATTAAGGCGATCCGCTACTATGACTCACAACCTTCACCACATCTAAACCAACCTACACAAACTGAAATAAGATATATAATATACCAAAATAAAACAAAGCACACAAAATAGTTCTTGGTAGACAAAACACTCCAGACCGGATCGAAAGAAGTATCGACCGGACGAGGAGAATAGAAAGGACTAGTAGGTACACACGCAGAATTACAAATACACACCCTAAAAGTAATGGCGTAAATAAGAGGCCTGCCTAGCCAAAGATCACGATGTAAACATAACAGTAGGCGTAACAACAAGAACACACCGGCCTACTAGACCAGCGTAGTAGCCCCCGCCCTACACAATCACCAGACCAAGCTTTAAACATACGGCACAACCCCCAAATAGGCCACTCTATCCAAAAGGCGAGAACATCGGGAACGCCACGGCCCGGCAAACGTAGGAAAGAATTCATGGAACTATCGAGATACCACGACACATAGAGAAAGATCAACAAGGTAACTCCTCATGAAACGTCGCTACGTACCCCCACTCATGAATAAAACATTAACATTAATAAAACACATAAAACAAACTCATATCGACCAAAAACCAAGAAAAACACATAGAGAAAAACGATCCTCACGTAGGAGAACACCGGAAAATAACAAAAAACATAAAAATCTACAAGAAATCTGTCAGAAACACACCAAGGAACAGATAATTAACCACAATTAATTATCCTGGGCAATTAGTCATCAACGAAACAGCAGGGCAGCGGCCTACAAAACAGAGAAAGACCCATAGGGGCCTGAATCGGGAAAAACCATAATCAAACCGGAGAAAAAATAGATTAAAAGTTTGAACCTACAACAAGTAGGAGAATAACATTGTCCGATGAATTTCAACCTCGCAGAAACCTCGCTTGAAACCCTAGAGGGACAAAGATCGGCTAAGAATAGAAATTCGAGAAATAACGGTACTCCTACACGTCACCCCGCACCTCTCTCACCTAGTGATTGAAGTGCGACAAACATCACGTGACCTACCTCAAAACACCCCCCCCCCCGGGGTCCATCCGCCAACCTATATAAACCGCGACAGGATAAGCCTCGGGGCTCTTGTCAAATCTAATAAGTCAAGACGAAGTGCTGCTCGACAGCACACCGAGAACATAAGAATCACACGTAAAATCTACATGTAACAAAGACGTGTTCTTTCGATCAAACCGATTCCCCTGCATTGCGCTTGGCCGTCGTTTGACCGAACGAACCGAAAGGAAACACATACTAACCGTTTGGGAAATACCATGTTAGAACGAGTGTTCGTTTTATCAACTGGTTCCCCTGCATTGCGCTTGGCCGTCAGTTGAGTAAACGAACTCATTAGGATACTCTGTGAGGAGTAAGGCTCCCCTGCACTGCGCTTGGCCGCCCCTACTTACAGCGTCAGGGCACACTCCACTAACGGGTCCCCACGCACGGCGTCGTGGCTATACGTCTCTTGGAGTGTGAAGCAGCACGAGTGACACAAGGTCAAGGGAGTGGCATCCCGACTGAGTGCACCGCGCATTAGACTCGTAGGGTGTACCTTCGTGGGTGGGACCACGTTAGGGTTAGCACCAGCTACCAATTGCATCTTACGGATACCTCGGCTGGTCACAATTAATTAAAGAACCAAATCGTACGCCTCTTAATGGCGCGAGAGAGTGCTTAATTAATTACGAATAAAGGCTTCAGTATCCGGGGTCTAGGAAGAGCTAGCTGGTCAAGCTGCGAACCCGGTGTCTCTTGCGAACAGAGAGCTATAGCTAGGGACCCAAACAATAACAAAGCGAGAAACGATAGGTAGGTAAAATCATACACACCGCCTCACCACACAGCACTCGCGTCCCTACTATAAACTCTTTGCGCGACCATCGGCAGGGCGGAGCCTCAAGAGGCAAAGCTCGCAAACGGGCAGTCCGAAACAATAACATTCGAAATAGCATAACACCAGCTAACGTCCAATAATTAAAATAAGGCGAACCGGTACATCTAATGAAAGTACGAAGGAACGCCCCGTATGAGGACCAAGCCCAGCGACTAGACCACCCCTTCAACATCTAAAATAGAGACACGCAAAACGCAAATGGCCAACAGGATTCTGCCATCCATATCCTAATAGAGATCGAGATCTAACGTCAAAATTATACCAGATTTAACGAACCCGAAATAGACAAAATTGAGTGTTGAGCTCCGTGCAAGTGATATCTAATCACTTGGCGAATATTAGAGTCAAAACCCATAAGAAAACATGGAATTTCATAAATTCCACATACGTAGGATTAGAAACATCGCGTACTAAGCAGCCGCGATTCCCTTGAATATTGATAAATTGAGTGTTTAGCTCCGTGCAAGTGATATCTAATAACTTGGCGAATATTAGAGTCAAAACCCATAAGAAAACATGGAATTTCATAAAATCCACATACGTAGGATTAGAAAAATCGCGCACTAAGCAGCCGCGATTCCCTTGAAATTGATAAATTGAGTGTCAAGCTCCGTACAAGTGATACCTAATCACTTTGCGAATATTAGAGTCGAAACCGATATGAAAAGGAACTGGAAGCGATTCCTCATATGTAGACGTTAAGTAACCAATGTAAAGCGAGCGTGAGTTCCTAAGAGCGACTAGATCGTTCCACAAACCATCCTCCCCACCTCAGTTAAACTAACCATCGAGCAGAAGCTTATCCAGCAATCACGGGCCTTCCGTCCAGTAAAAATAAAGAAAGAATTACCCAAACAGTAAAAAAGACCAATGATGAAAGGGTAAACAAAACCGCATGTCTGTCACGGACAAATGCGACGCAACAAAAACCTAAACTGAGGTCTGACCAACAAAAACAATAAAAATTACTAATAACAACCTAATATTGATTGCATATCTACACATCCACGGATCCTCTCGCTCCCTCCAGCCCAGTGCACGAACTAGTTTCGAGCAAGCTGCCTCTCCACACGATCACGGTAGATATCACTCGGAACAAAATTCAAACTTGACGCGATTTTACACCGCAACCGAACTCTCGCGCATCGTAGCCGAAAACAAAAAGGAGTGCTAGAAATCGCGAAACGTTTCAATACATTGAGGACAGTCATAGAGAGAAAAAAAAATTTGAGCTGTTACAGTCCGAAAACTGAATCATCAGCAAAGGCCTGCGACAGAAAGAAGATGGAACTCTCGTTTTTGTTTTATTAACACAGAAGATTATGGAATACGTGTCGATGTCAATTAGCAGCGAAGCAGCGAAGCTTGGTAGGTAAAAAAATAAAATACTTAAAATATTGTAATTTAAAAGCATGTAATATTTATTTTTAATTATAAAAAATAATTTCTTGCAGAACAAGCAGCCCCTGCATATAGACCGACACGGAAGGCCCGTTATTCATGTTATGAAGAACAAGAGGAGGATACATATACTGTACAGCTAGATCCAGCTTCAGGAAAGAAAAGCGTCACCCGCCATCCTCATCCGCAGTTGACGTCGGTGGCAGCAGGTCATCAACGTTGCCAACTTTGTATAATGTCGAGGTATATCAGGTAAGACAATACCGATTGTTCTCTGCACGTTGTTTTTATTGACCCGTGCGATTAATTAAATACTTAATTAATAATAAATGCTTAATTAATACTAAAAATAAATTAAAAGTAATATTACGAGTGAAAATACAAATCAATTATAAGTAAATTTAAATAAATAAAATGGGGTATTTTATGATTAACAGTTAAGTATTCAATGAGTGATACATGAAATGTATATGCGAGAGTGTTAATGCCTAAGTTCGAGAGAGAGAGAGAGAGAGAGAGAGAGAGAGAGCCAGATCATATTCTACGCCTTTTACAGCAGCGCAAACGTTTCACGAGGAACACAACGCAAAACAGTACACATGTGAAAAACCGCTGTCGATGCATTCAAAGCACTGGACACCCATTATTAAGCCCATGTTACCCTCTAGCAGCATCCTGAGTATTCAGTCTGTCTTTGGCTTCCGACGCGCAAACATTAAAAAGCGATATGTATCCGCAATGAGGCGTGCGTGCGTGCATGTGTGTGCTAGTGACTGTGGCCGTGTGCGTGTGAGTGTATGTGCAGAAGGAATTATTGTAGTCGTCACCCTGGATTGGATATCTGCCGTAGAAGTCATCAGCAGCATAAGGGTAAGTTAAAAAAATTGTATTTCAAGTATGTGGCCGGCTTTGCTCCATCCTGCTCTTATCTCTACTCTTCCTTGTTGACCAGAGTACCCACATCATCCCCGTTTATCATCTCTGGAGAAGTGGAGTGGTGGGGGTAACCGCATGGTGGGGGAATGAGTGGGATGGAGCAAAGGTGTCCACATACTACTCACGCACGACTCATGAATGGTGGGCCCATATACGGCATAACGAAACGGTCAAGCCTCGAAGTTATCTTTTCGAACTTGACATAGACTTCAATAATTCTCAACGGTACAATAATGTGTTCCGGATGCGACTTAAAATGCCTCTGCGTATTTTTCAAACTCATCGATTCGAGATCTTTCCATTCACGAAACAATTTTTCCGATATCATTGCTGCGTCTGACCCTCTGTCAATCTGAAAGTCCATACTAATTCCTTGAATCTGAACTTTATTTATCAATACATGGTGCTACATAATGAATTCTCTCGTAAGATTCGTCTTTATTTACATTCCTCTCTTCGCCGAAATGAAGGATCCCGTCAAAATTCTCTAGTTCGTTCCCTAAATCAGCCATATAATTTTGTCTGTTATTTTCTTGTTGTGATATCCAAGGTCGACTGTTTATCTCAACTTTTACCGGCTTTATACAAACTCAAAAGGTGACCTATTCTCTTACATGTATTGCATTTGTACTCTCTGTACCTACATACCGGCGCCTTGTGGTTTCTACCACCGCAACAATAACATTGAATAGACTCCCTGTCGACACCAGAATTCTTTGAAAGTCATGATCCTCTTAATCCAACGTAGTTGACGGTGTCTGCGCTGTTCCTCTGTGCTACCTCCTCTTTAGCAACATCCTTCATAGTTGATTCCAAAGAATAGGCCGGTTCTTCTTGATAGAGTCATGTGTTGGACCCCAAACTAGCTGATTCCGGAGGTGATTTTTCAAATTAGTAAATTCACAATATGTCGAATGTTTTTTTAAATTTGCTACGTAGACTTTAATGTCCTCGTCCTCTTTTTGACGACATTCCTTGAATTTATAGCGCTGTGTTGTCATGCTTGGCTTTGGTTTCAAATGATCGCTCATCATCCTGGGGAGCATCGCAAATGAAAGAGTTGAAGGAACCTCCGGTTAGCATAGGTTACGTAAGAGAGAATATTCCTTGCTCCCCAGTAAGGTAATGAAAAGTGCCTATTTCTTAGCGTCGGGGAGTTCATTAGCCAACAAAAATTATTCTAACCTCTCTTGTCAAAAAGACCAGTCTTTATGAATATTAAATTATTTCATCTCACCTATCTGAGCTGCTGCGATTGGAACAAATACTTGTGCACTGCTCCCAGTGATGCTAGCTACGCCGATGTTTGTTGCAATGCTGTCTTATGTGCGGCCACGTCTTGCAAATTCAATATTAGCTGCTCTCGCTGTTGAATTAACTGCTTCTTCTCCTCCGCCATTCTCGCTCGCTCCGCTTCTAGATACTTCCACTCCTTCTCCAGGGCCTCTGGCATATTCTACTTTATCTTGGCGATCTTTTATTGCAAATAGACAACTTTTTGACCTCGTCGCCACTCTAATGTTTCAATATATGCATACCTTATATTAATTACATAAGACCCCTAATTTATTAAGACAAGAAGAGTACAGGTTTCCTTAGCTAGCGGGCTCACACGGAGCAGTCCCCGAATGAACGCTCGCCTTGTTACTGCGACGCGTATCCGGCGTTTAAACGCTACACTTACCCATTAAGAAAAGAAAAGGACAAAACATTGCAAACACATATACGTCCACTGCCAGCCTCCCCCTCGAGCAAAATATTGAGTCTGAGAAAAAGTTCGTGGCGTTTTTCTGGATTGATGGCATCAATTGCAAATAAGTCAGGAAACACAGATCGCAGCGACACCACTAAATGCTCGCTGGAAAGGTGACACTTTGAGCGTTACCATGAGTGTATAAACATTGGTGCAGTGGTTGGAAAGTTGTTCGCGTTTAAAAATGGAGAAAAGTAATGACAAATTGTGCTATATTTTGCAATATTATTACGACAAAGGGAAGAACGCTGCGCAGGTTTTTGGAAAAATTTGTGCTGTGTATGGCAAAGGTACTTTATCAAAATCCGCTGCGCGGCAATGGTTCGCTCGCTTTCGTTCTGGTAATTTTTATGTGTAAGCAATCACTGAAAAAGCTGATGAAATTCTTGAAAAAGTCCAACATGATAAGCATATCAGCAGTGTCGATATTGGTATAGAGCTAGGCATTGACCACAAAACTATTCTGAACCATTTACAGAAAGTTGGCTACAAAAAGAAGCTCGATGTATGGGTTTCTCATGAGTTGAGCGCGAAAAACATGATAGATCGAATTAACATCTGCGATGCGTGGCTGACACGCCATGAAATCGAGCCATTTCTGAAACGTGTCATAACCGGTGATGGAAAATGGATCACGTACGACAATCGGAAGCGTCAAAGATCGTGGACAAGGGATGGTGAGCCGTCACAAGCGTTCGCGGAACCAGGATTAACGGCGAAAAAGATGATGCTGTATGTGTGGTGGGACTGAAAGAGAATCGTCCACCATGAGCTACTTCCAGTTGGTCACACGATTGATTCTCAACTCTACTGTGGACAACTAGAGAGATTACGCCAAGCAATTGAAAGAAAACGGCCCGAATTGATGATTGGGAAAGGTGTTGTCTTCCATCATGAAAACGCCCGACCACACACTTCTTTGACGACCCCTCAAAAATTGCGAGAGCTTGGTTGGAAAGTTTAGATGCTTTCACCGTATAGTCCAGACATAGCACCCTCTGACTATCACTTATTCCGATCTCTGCAGAACTCTCTCAATGGAATTGAGCTGCTTTCAAAACAAGCCTGTGAAAACCACTTAATTCAGTTTTTCAACCAGAAACCACAGAAGTTCTTCACCGATGGCATCATGACTCTACCCGAAAAATGGCGAAACATTGTCGATAATAATGGAGCATATTTGGTTTAAATAAATTTATTTTCACACTATAAGAAAACCAGTTGAATTTTACTAAAAAAAACGCCACGAACTTTTTTCCAGACCCAATATAAAATATGCATCGCATATAGTAGAATAAAAATTGTAATATTAGGCAATTAAATGTAGGATGTACCAAGCATAATCGACTTTGATATGACGCCTTGGTTTGGCCAATGACGCAATAATCAACCCAGTTATGGCAAGTCACGTCACGCAGCTGCGTACTTCTTTCAAGTTGTATTTTTCGAGGATGTTTATTAAACAAATGTGTCATCAATGCGCGATCGTTCAACGTGCTGCGTAGAGCAACATCTTTATCCGCGGACGAGCATGCATATAAGTAGGAAAAATCGCGCTCTAAGATGACCATACCCCGCACTCTAGTGCTAATCGCCTGACGTTATACATAGCTGAACGAACGCGAAACAGCAGATTCATTTTTTGATAATCAAGTACTCACGAACCAATAATTAGAGTCATTCGTCTCAACGTACAGAGTCTAAAGTACCAGGCGGCTTAATAAAGTTGACAGGAATACAACGCGTTTTAAGGGTTGGTTCGGTCAGCTATTGATAAAATAAAAATTTAAAAACCATTGTAAAGATATCTAGTCATAACAAAAGGGTGATTGAATCGGTAAAAGTAACGCACGCCTTCTACTGAATCATCCTCGGTAGCGGATCATTTGTGCCTCCATCGGCAAGTATTCCGCGTGACCTAACATTCTTCCTGGCTTATTGCGTAGAGGTACCTACGTCTACGATTCCATTAGTACGGCTGCACATTAGAGAGAGAGGAGGACATTCTCTACGAGTTTAACGTAAGGGTAAATAAAAGGAACACAGACCCTTTCATAACATATCTGGAAGACCATCTTCTTTTTTTGGGACCAAACACCCGTTTAAAAGAGTAGATATATCATATATTTATAAAAAGCGTAAAGCGCCGCACATCATAGCCGATGTAACCATCAGTGGTTTCTTGAAACGCCTCAATGATCGCAACCCGGTCGAGTTCCACTAGGGGTACTCATCTAAAAGATAGGTACGATCTTCTTTATCTCTTGCAGAGGTAGTGGGTCTTCCACTGACGCGCTGTCCACACCGTGGCCTTAGAACTCTTCATTACAGAGTTTCCCAGCTGTCTGATATTCCTCTTGGGCCACTGGGAGCGCCTGCTACTAGCACGCCGACGATCATTTCTATGCAATATTGTAATTCCCGTTTTTCTGTGATTTTGTTCCGTTTTCCGTCCGTGTCTCGTGCAAAGAGTGCTGTGCCGTCCGCGGCTATCGGTTTCGTGTATTTTGGCTATAGTGGCGCCTTTGCACGAGAAATTGTGATTGTTTTGTGACGTGGTGCGGACACCTGTATTTATTTATTTATGAGTGTTCTTAATTATTCGGCAGGTGGAATACGTCCGGCGAACTCTGCAACCGTTCAGGGACCTGGTGGCTCTATGTGGTTGCCCGATGAATACTGATGATGAGTACAATCTTCTATTTTTCTACCTTTCTGCCAGCTACGGCACGCTGTTATTTCATACTGGTATACCTTGGCTCGGTTGTTCTTCTCTCCTTTGTGATGCAAATTTCTGATCTACTCCCATCCAATCCTCTTAATTGGTAGACCCTATTACTGGTCTTTTAATTTTACTTTCTGCTCGATTTTTTTTTATCCGACCTCAGGATTTTACTCCGCACCGTGTTCTGTATGCAGGTAGACTAACCTGGCCCTTTCCTTTTCCACTTCTTCCTAGCTTCGACGGTTATGTGTTAAACAATTTATGGAAGCCTTCCGTTCTACAATTTTTTTCTTTTAATAATTATTCTTCTCTTATGGTTGTTATGCCGGTTACGCGTAAATGGAATATTACGGTCGATGGTATAATATTTAAAAAGTTCTTATTAGGATCGTGTACCAATAAGGAGGCTGAACTCGCGTGAATGAAGTAAAAACCACGTGGTTCATGGAAAAACGAGTAACTCAGAATTTATTGTAAACCATGAGTAACTTTCCGTTATTTATTACAGTAAACAAAGCGTAAAATAAAGTGTTGAATATAAGGTTTCGATATTCTCGAGTCTCCGACGAGGAACCAACCAATCTATCTTGAATCTACCTTTAGACTGATTTTTGTAAATGTAGTTGCTAATTACGTTTACCGAAAATCATTTGTTTGCCATTTTTGCGTTAGCCTATCGTCGCTCACCAGTCGAGTTCTCATGCTGTGTCAGCGTTCCTCGGGGGCTCGGTGGCAATCGAGCGATAAAACTTTGGACTTTGTTTACGAATTGTAATGGAATGTAATGTATGTGAAAGTAATGCAAAATTCCGTGGCTTAACATCTCGACAACCTAATTCCTATATCCTGTAGTAATTTCTTAATGCTCGGATTAATCTGATCCTCTGACTAAATTGATTCTATTTAATTTTATCTTAAATGTTAATTCCTGGATGCTCGGACTGATTTAATCCTATCTCTCAGTCTATTCTAATTTAATCTCTAACTTGAATGGTAAATTCTTAATTGGTTGGATTCAACAAATTCTCCTGCTCACACTGCTAAATTCAATTAAATTCTCCTGCACAAGTTGCTTAGATTGTCCAAAATTTCCATTCCCTATAAATTCTTGTGATAGTCAGACCTTTCTGCCATTAAATATAACCTCACAAAGCTTTAGGAATCCCGGTTCGTTTTAATTGTGTGGTATTTTCCCAAGTCAGAGAGCGAGGCCTCTCTGCACTGGGCTTTATACCCGTCCCCTGCCTCATCCCCCTCGCTCTTGTCTTCCGCTGATTTTGTTCAATTTTATTTGCAATTCACTGCGTCTTTTAATGTTTCAGATCGTCGCTGCTGCGTCCCAGCGCTCTCCTCGTCGTCAACCGACGCCAGCTGGCCATTGACCTGCTTTGGTCGTGTCAGCCAGTGCCATCCTTCAGCATCACACGTATGTTGTTTGTTTCAACCCTGCATTCCTATCAGCCGGCTTCGCGGGAATGGCCTACGATCACCGACAGCACGCTTCTACCGTGGCTTTGCTTGTGTGCGCGGAGTATGAGTGTGCGAGCGGGCGACAAGTGTGTGTGTGTGTGTGCTGTGTGTTTTTGTGGGTGTGTGCGTGTGTAGGATGTGACTACGTCACAAGTGAGAGTTTCATCCCTGCGGGCGAATTCTGGCTTAATTAAACGAAAATAGGTGACACACCAGCTGTTCGAATTTTTAAAAACGCTTATTATAATACCTAGGACATAACAAAATAGTAAATATAAGGGAAAAAAACAACTTTTTAATAACAAGCTTTTATTTAAATGACATTATTTTAATAATGTTGATTAACTGAGTTAAGCGCTGATGGCGAGATGATACGGAACTAATTCTATTTCTGTTGAAATAAATACCATTGAACTTATCGCGACAAAGTTTAAAGTCAGTTAACCAACATTGATAAAATTATGTGATTTTTATGGTTCGATAATTTTGAATCTATCTTTGTTAACATCCACCTACCCGCACTGAGTCTACTTATTAGACTGCGGCCCTGCCCCAATAAAATTAGGGTAAGTAACATTTATTTCCTTCATTTTAGTACATTTCAATAAAAGCTTGTATTTAAAAAGTTTCTTTGAACTAATATTTATTCAATTCATAAGGTGCTCTGCTGGCGTCATCCGCGCTGTTTTGAATAGAAATAACTTATATTTACAAAATAAATATAACAGTTTTCGATTTATATTAATGATGTTTTTATTTTAAAAACCGATACATTTATGTTAAGAAAAGAATGCTTGCTTAAATGTTCTCACATTTCAATTTGTTCTTTATTCGTCGGTATAATAGCTCAAAACACGGTTCCAATTCTTTTTTGTGATCGCTGTATTCATTTTTACGAAAGAAAATTCTATATTATACACTCGGGAACTTAATCCTTGGCCAATCGAATAAATCATTTGGAATTCATACACTTCGATCAGATCCTTAGAGAGCGACTCCGTCTCCTAACTTTTTTTATTATTCCGCCAATTTCATCGCATAGTCCCTTTCCATGATCGTAGCAAACAATATACTATTCTGCAGTGTCACGTCCTGTGTTTTCCTCACAGGCCACAACAAAAGTGCAAGTGCAAGTGAAAAGTGAATACAGAGAGCACAGTAATATGGGCAATGAGTATGGAGGCGAGAGAGAAAATACATTCTAAGGAGTCTTTATTGTGCTGTACACACGTACACACATACCCAGTATACTACTCTAGCCACTGTAAGTACAAAAATTATTTCTGCCACTGCTATGCTGTATATTCACGTGTCATATTTTATAATAATAATTGTTGCTCATCTTATTAATTGCAATTCAGTTCAAATTAACAAATAAGCTGCTACTTGCAAAAAGAAACGTTAGAAATATTAACAGTGTAAAAAATAGTTAAAACATATATTATATAATTAAATTCGACGAAAGGCATTTTTGTAATAAACCAATAACTACATGATCATTTTTATTCAGGCATTACCTACCGAGTACTATTATTATTATTTTTATTATTACTAAATTCTATATGATATTCCATTTGTTTCATTTGTGCGTAGTGCAACTAATGCATGCATTGATACATATATTTTCATGGTTGTTGATACAGTAAATAACATTTATAAGCCATGTACACATTTCATGATAGAATAATAATGACAAATTAAGCAACGTTTATTATACGCTTCTTAATAATTCAGTAGCGACTATATGGTGTTCAATAGAAATGCATATAATTCAGTTTATAATATACATCAAAGGGGAAATCGCCGGAACTCAAATTCGTGCATTTCCCTAAAAATAACCGTAATTAAAATCATACCATGGCATACATATATGTAACCACTCGGGAAGGACGTTGACTGAGCAACCCCTTGGTTGGACGAGCTTAACTACTAAGAAACCAAAAGGACAAAACACTGCAAATATATGGTATATAGGTCCACTACTCTCGGCCTCCTCCTTGAGCACAAAATTAAATATGCATCGCATACACTAGAATAAAAATTGCAATTTTAAGAAATTCAACAGAGGACGTTCCAAGCATCATCGATTTTAATATGTTCCCTTGGTTTGACCAATGACGCAATAATCAACCCAGCTATGTCAAGTCGCATCACGCAGCTGCGAACCTCTTCCAAGTAATATTTGTCGAAAATGATTACTAAACAAATCTGTCATTAACTGCGATGGTTCACCGTGCTGCCTAGAGCAAAACCTTTGTCCGCGGGGGAGCATGCATATGAGTTGGAGAGGAAGGGGGTATTACCGTCTAAAAACTTCAAAAATTCGATTTTTTTTGCATTTTCTTATAATTTGGGGTTTTGAGAATGTGTCTCAAAAATATTAATTTGAAATTCGTAAAACTTCCATAGTTACAGAGGCTTAAAGGCTACGGTGCGTTGGGGCGCGGCAGGTAGTCATCCCCTCGACCGTAGTACCTCGACCGTTGTGTACATTGTTACCGGCTTGGGGAATTTCCCTGTCCCTTGCAGTCCAATACCCAAGGTATCCTTACAAATAGTCAGTATACTTTTGACCTCTAAACGAAGTAGTCGTGCGTATTTCAAAAATGGATCGAAAAGGCAAACGAGGTGGCCGTGCACGTAAGCCGATACCAACAAAAAAAGAAAATTTTAAGGAAATCGATACAGTTTCGAAGCCTGTACTGAGCATACTAGTACGTCAGCGAAACAATTGGAAGTTACTAGAGACGACGACTTCTCCATAAACAGCGCATAACTTGTATACATTTCAATAAAGTATTTCATAAAAATTTGTATTGTTAGTTGAAACATTTTTTTATTATGCGTCAAATACCCGGCACTGTAAATTTGATAATTTTCGCAAAATGAATTCTTAAAAATTACTTAAAAAACAAGCTTCTAGACGGTAATACCCCCTTAAGATGACTATAACTCTAGTACAGATCGCTTAACGAAATGCATAGCTGAGCGAACACGCAACGAGAGAGATTCATTTTTGATAATCAATAATTAGAGTCACTCGTATCCTGACTAAATAAAGCTGACAAGAATACGACGCGTCTCAAGGGCAGGTTCGATCAGCTACTGATAAAATAAAAATTAGAAAACCATTATTAAGATATCTAGAGTGAGTAAAGAATACATTCCAGAACTCTAAAAAACCCAAGTCTTCTACAACCCTTCTCTTTTCGACAGGATTTTTGGCGTCATAATAAAAGGGCCATCGAATCGGTAAAAAGTAGCACACGCCTTCTCCTCAATGATCCTCCATAGCGGATCACTTGTACCTCGATCACGTATTCCGCACGACCTAACATTCTTCCTATGTTATTGCGTGGTGGTACCTACATCGGCACGCTTCGTACACCCCTCATACTAGTTAACCCACTAAGAGCCGGTGTTTCCATCAGCACGGCCGTACATTTAAACCTGTCGATGCTTTCATCAGCACGGCTGCATATTACCTCCCAACTAGTCTATTTCTTACTCTCCCTTGGATAGATATCATGGTGGCTCGAAGTGAAGAGCTCGACGCGTTTATGCTTCCATTTATAAACTAATAGATTTCCGGGATCTCGGCCGAGCAACCCCTGCCACTGGAGAGCGCGGAGGGCACTCTCTACGGGTTTAACGTACGGGTGAATAAAAGGAACACGGACAATTCCATAAAAAATTCCGAAGGCCATCTTCTTTCTCTGGGACCGAACAATCCGTTCGAAAGAGTAGATACATAGAAAAAACGTAATGTGCCGCGCATCATAGCCGACGCAAGCATCAGCGGTTCCTTCAAACGGCTGAACGATCGCAACCCGGCCGAGTTCCATTGGGGGTACTCACCTAAAACTCCCACACTACCGGAGAATCGCTACCCCGATTTCGAGGATCTGGTCGTCCTTGACCATTTCACCAGACAGATTCCCGTCGTCACCAACGTCTAAAAACGCCCCTACCGCGGCCCGCTGGCTATAGCAGTACCAATGCACATCAGAGATGACAACAATCGATAATTCAACCAATCAATTTCCCATAAAAGTGAATATACCCACAAAACATTTATCATTATACTGAGAGGAAGCTTCATCCCTGCCGGTGAAACCTGGTTTAAACGAAAATAGGTGACACGGTAGCTGTTCGAGTTTTTAAAAAACCTTATTATAAAAGCTAGGATGTAACAGCAGCAAATCCTAAGTCATCGCGATGGCGGAAAAGATTAATGAAATTATTTTTATTTTTATACTGCCCTGTTGCACCGTCCGTGAAATCGATATGTTTTTTGACGACACTTATAGGTTTCTTAACTATTTCGATAGCAACAATATCATGCTTCAAACAGTCCGAAATAACAGCAACGATTTTCTGGTTCGGTGTTGACTCTTCTTTGTAATACATGACAAAAGGATATACGGTTTCTTGATCGTTGTTGCATTGTATATAAATGCTTTTGCTTAATTTGATGAAAAATGGCCAGTGACATTGATTCGTTGGTCAACTATTTGCAATGTTGCTACATCATAAACTAGCAAAAGGGTCGCAGTGATAATTGAGAACGATGAATTTGCGATGATAGCTGCGAACGGTCAATTCGCCGCAACTTATAGTCGTAAGTCACAACTTATAGTTCGATCATAAAATCCAATTCCGCTTTAGCACTACTTCATTGTCTTATAGTGCTATTATTAAGTGGTTCATTCTTTTGAGCTTATAGTTTAATCCATGATATGGTTTTTTTCTTTTAAGCCCGTAACAAATACAGCTCATTAACTGTTGTAATTGTTTTCCACCCGGAAAACAATTGTACACGTTACAGGATTGAATGAAAAATTAAATTATATTTTTTTTATAATTCCGAAATTCGCGATAAAAATGATTTACTTTTTCTATTGTTTTAAAATTAAGAATTTACGATTTTATAATTACTCAAATAAAAGTTCATAAAAGCTTATTATGTTAGCTGCAAAACGTGTTTTGGTTTATTTCTTTAAGACAAATCGAACCGGAGATATTAATTTTTATATGTAGCTTATGCTCGTTTTTAAAAAAAGAAACTTCCTAAATGTTGAAACAAAGATGCAAAGTAGAAAATTGCACATTGTTTCCTCATTATTTTCCTTTTTTCATAAAGCTATTTCCATAAGAAAGTATATTGATGAATGTTAATTCTGATAGAGGAAGTTGTTTTGTCAAATATTTCGAAATTGACCAAATCAGGTCAATTTCTTTTCTGGGCGTTTTACACTATTCTGAGAATCCTGATATGAAAATCTCGAAACTTTTAGCTTAAATTGCTTATGCTTGAGACAATGTAAATATCTTTTATATCGATTGTTGCATTTTCAAGTGCGCTTACGAGATTCCATTTTTATCAACGAAAAACTCTTATAGATACTGACGATAATTCAGGAGTAAAAAAAAGATGAGCGCAGATAACTAATCATTAATCTAGGGAAAGGTAGGCCAAAGTAGAGTTAATTCTTAACAACATATTATGAGCAACACAGTATACACGTTGATTTAATTAATTATACTAATTAATTCGGCAATTATACTAATTCATTATTCAATTATACTGATTAATTGATAAATTATACTAATTAATGAATCAATTGTCAATATCGTGGGGCAGAGAGCTAAGCATCATTAAGGATCGTGAGCAGCGATCCCCAGTCTTGGGGCTCAGCATAAATGTGCCGAAATATACCGGGTAATGGAACTATTTATAAATTCTCGTAACATCACGATCCAAACTGAAATCTCTATCGTTCTCCGGGATATCCTGGTAAGCTACCGGTGCAAGTCGTGGCTTCTAGCGCAAGTCGCGAGAATTCTGACGAACGCTGCTGTCCCGAATCTATCGCAAAAAAAAGAACAATGTATTATTTGGAATTCTGGAGCTTATTTTAATTCCAATTGGATAAAATTTTGACAAAAAAATTTGTATTTTTCGGTCTCGCATCTCGAGTTCGCACTTTATACTCTATAAATTTTTATGAAAATTGTAGAGTACTTTATTACATATTTTCTGAGTTGCTTAAGCATGAAATTAAAAAAAAACCTTGACCACTGTTTTTTGATAGTTAATGTTAAAATTTTGTATAGATGCTGACAAATTTAATATTAACAAGTTAAAAAAACGTATAGAAATTATTCCACAAAAATCTAGGTCTGTTCACATACAAGTAAAAAAAATCCGTATAAAACTGGAATTTTCAGTACGGAAAAGCTCGTAATATATTTTGTAGTTGAAGGTTCAATTCAACCTCTCAAACAGCCTCAGTTCTGCAACTCAAGAATAAAATACTCTAAAGACGAAATGAAAGAAAATCCACTTCCTATCGAAATATCCCAAGAAGTCAGGGATGCTATTAATAAGTAATAGAATGCTCGACAAATAACAAAAATGGACTGACAAGGGACGGTCTCCAGGTGTGTCACCGTTTTCTACTCAAAACCTGCACAGAAATGTTGTACATGATGCTAATAACCCATTCTGAAAGTTATACCATAGACCCAACCTCTTCGTTAAAAAAATGACTTTTGACCTTCTCATTGACCTTCCCTCGTGGGAACAAAAATCACACCCAATCCCAAATCAACAGATGTTTTCATATGATATAGCGGGTACATAACATTTACTCACCTGTTTTTCTTTTTAGATATTTTTATGTTTCACGTTACTAATTATAGATCCCCTTACGTCTCTGACGTCAATATGGTATCTCTGGTCTCTGCGATCTCGGTGATCAGACCTGCAGACTGCTTGGTGATCTTTATGATCACAGTGCTCCATTCCACTTGTTGAATTGTCACAGAAACTCCTGGGTCTTGGCCTTAGCGATATTTCCAGCTCTTGAGTGCATTCACCAGAATAGTGGCGATTTCTCATTGTTACTTTTGCTCTGTACGCCATGTCATCATGGGAAAGTGTAGTAGTCTTATTCGTCTCTTTTGATGAATCGAATCTGATATAAGGAAAAAAAGAAAAGTTAAGTTGAGCATATATTCGATGGTGAATAGGAATTCCTGAGAAGCTTCTAAAATGATTCCCAGTGCTGGTGGACGATTGGAATATAGGTTGGAGAAGCAGAAATGAATACTCAGTGTTTTTAATCGAAAGAAACAATAGTGTCGATTTATTAAAAGAAGAATCATTTACGCATCCACTCGCGCACACATACTTACAAACTCGGTGAGATATATTTGTTTAGTCCTTTCCGTGTCACGCTTATAATTACATTGCTGGTCAATAAAATTGTCACTTATTATATGTATATTTTAATCGTCTGTTCAATCCACGCATTATAATATCGTGTGTATAATTTCGGAAAATTTCGGAGACACGTTCTCGAAACGTAACACGCATAAAAGACAGATGTTATTCAACTATACGTAATTTTTTTTGTGCAGCAAGATATTCTACAATTAATGTGAAAATTGAATAATATTAAATAAAAAATTAATTAATTTAGATGCTATATACGCTTTGATGCCATGTATATGTGAATGTGTATGAATTACTTTTGCAATACTTTAAATATCTTTTATACTAAATTTCAACTTAGATTTTTTTGAAAATTATTTTGTAAAAAACAAACTTATGTTTTACATTTGGTGCCCAACAATGAGGCTCGATAGAATAAATAGATTGATTTTAGTTAAATAATTCGTATAGAGAACTGAAACGGTTAATAAAAAAAAATTAGAATAAAAGTTAAAGACAATTTTAATTGTTTATGATGTATGCGTGAAGGAATCTAATGTCAAGTAACAAAATCGGGACGAAATTCAAAACAAATATTTGAAAGGTATAATTCTTAACCTACATTACAAGTCGATACGATGTCGATTTTGCCGGTTGAACGAGCTGATAGGTAGCGAGATAGTACGGCATAACGAATTTGATATGGAGCAAGAGCATTTGAACAGATAACGTGAGGAGTTGGAGCAATCGCATCGTGACCTCGAGGGGGGCTCGAATTCAACAACAAAAGCAACTACAGCAACAGCTGCCAAGGGCGGCAGGTCCTTTCCAAGAAAAAAAAATCGAGACCAACGAGGGTCAAATAATGAAGACTTCGCAGCTGTTATGCCGTTACCGCGTAATTGGATTACTCGGTAATCGGTATAATATTAAAAAGTTATTATTTTTGGAATCGTTTGCCGATTAGGAGATAGATCTCGAGTAATTAGTGTAAACGTGAATTTATGTAAGATGGTAGTATTTATTATAGACAACGGCAACTTTCCGTTGTCTATTCGAAATTCAATAAAAGAATGTACAATAATTCATTGTTTCGAGCGCGTTACGAGGAATCAACCTCTCTCGTTTGAATCTACTAATAGAATCTGATATTTCGGGCGAGTCCGACCCGCGATCAACCGTTCAGATTGATGTTAAACTTTTAACTGTACTCGGCATAGCAGTTATTCACTCTTTTAACCGAAATCGAATGTCGCAATGAATTTCATAATACACATCGCTTGCAAATGCCAGCAAGTGGTAGCTGGAGCGGTCGCTGCTCGCAGCTCATTGCTTACGTTTGCACATTTTTTCTACCTCGGTGAGTAACCTCACGCAAAGAAGGAACAATGGCGAAATAATGTACAATTAATGAATTCGCAGCACAACATCCCTCTCCCCTTAAAAAGACCAATTTTTTCTCAAAAAAAATGTTTTCTTTGGTTGGTTTCCCGTACCTTTACAACTTGATCCAATTATAGAGTTTGATGTTTTATGTAACAATACAATAAAAATTTTCATTTTTCATTTGTTATCAAAGTTTGATGATTCTCGCTATTTTTCCCTTCATTGTCGATCTGGCAATCGCACTTGGTTAAGTGGGCGAGTTTCCCAGGCCCTGGCCCGCTCGGATTAAAGTCGCTCCTGTGGCCGTTGTCGTCTGAGTGGCTCGAGTTTGAGATTCACCTTGGCTGCTACTGGAGTCGTTGCCTCGGTTGTCCTTGTCGGTGTCCGGTTCCATTTGTATCTGTAACATTTAAGCAGAAGAAAGCCGACCAAGGTTATTTGTGCTGTTGCACTCAGCGAGTAGAGGCTTATGATGTGGATATGCTGTATCTCGCCTCCGGTGGCGTTGAGGGTTTCCAAAATCTTTTCTGCTCGATTTCCGAGCTTTATTTCCCTCAATTTTAAATCGCACGGGGGAAGGTAATCTTTCCGGATGACTTGAGACGTTCACCCTGTTTTTTTTTCACGCTGAAATCTGGGGCGGTTACTATACATACGCCTATCAAAGCCAGTATTCCGGTTATTTGTATTCATTTTCGCGTATTTTAGGACTTCGCAGGGTGCGTTGTTTGTAACCGAAATTGTAGGGTGTGTCGGCAGGCAAATGTAAGAATTGCTCAGTAACTTGCAATTTTTAAAGTCATCGATTGTCATCCTCAGGCATTCACGATTCTCGATGTCAACGACTACGTGACTCCCCAGTCGTGTCCACGTAGTAGTACCCGCCGTTGCTTGCTCGCGTGTATATAGGGTATACTTTTTGTATACTATACTGTTGCTGCCCGATCAGCGGTATATCTAGCACGAACACTACCGCGTTGCCTTCGTTGCGATAGGTGTAGTAGTGCGTCGACAAGGTGTCTTGTGAGCGTAGTGGGCGGCAGGGACATTGCTCCGGTCTTTCCACTAGCTATGTCGTTTACCAGCCACACTAATGAGCAACGCCTCGACTGCGATATTTATCACGTTGAGCGTCTCATCTAAGTGTTGGCGCCTCGTTACGTAGTGCAGGTTGTCGTTGAGCGTGTGATTGATACGCTGGATCTGGGCCAGTAGGGCCTGTTCGTTGGCCTGTTTATAATGCACGCTTTCATTATATATAGTAGGCTGAGGGTGGTCCTTACCACTTGTATTTAGTGTTTCAACCCTTCTTGCAGGGTCTGCTGTGAGGCTTTTATTCTGGCAATCTCTTCGTGGAGCTTTTGGGCATCGGCAGCGTCCATATTTCCTATGATGGCCTAGATGCTTCCAAGGCCGTCGACCATTATCAGCTTAATCGAAAAATGTTTTTTGTTTGTCCCAATTATATAGCGATATTTCCTACTCTGCTTTGTTTATTGAAGTTTCCACCTTGCGCTCTGAGGGGCTCTTACCCACATTTATTTTGTAACTTTTATTTCGTTTTAGTGTTCTATAAAGAGCTTCAGGCGGTTTGCGTGCACCGCCTGAGTTTTTCATCCCTTCCGGACTACCTAGTTGACGGGGGGCCTCTTTTCTACTATTTCGTTTCGTAAGTGTACGCGTTCGCCGACGCGTTACTCCTGCATCTGCGCGCCGTGGTCATACGCATGCTTCGACCTTCCTTTCGCGCCCTCCAGATTGTCGCGTGCTACTGTCCATGCGACGCGTAATTGCTCGCGTAGCTCATGGACGTAGTTGTCATAGGCATATGTGCTACGGGGCTCCTGTTTTACGGTGGTCGGCAATTCAGTCTCGCGTCCGTACACCAGCACGTGGGGAGACAGTCCGGTCCCCGTATGTGGAGTGGTGTTTTATATAAACTCGTCACTCGTCCCAATTTCCTTGATCCTCAATTATGAGATTTTTTAGGTATTCGGCGAGGGTCCGATGCGATCTTTACCAGGGCGCCATTCGATTCCGGATGGTAGGCTGTTGTTTGTATCTTTTTAATTCTCAGCAATCGACACATCTCCTTGAAGGTCGAGCTGAGGAAGTTGGTGCCCTGATCCGACAATATTGTTTCCGGCGTTCCGTGCCGGCAAATTAATTATTCTACTAGTGCTCTAGCGACTGTGGAAGCCTCTTGGTTTGGCAGTGATATCCTCGCACTGTATTTCGTAAGCGCGTCCTGGTAGGTGAGTATATATTTTCTTCCAGATGCGCTTTCTGGTAGCGGTCCTACGATGTCGACCGCTACTTTTTCGAATGCCCTCGATGGGGTGTCCGTTACCACCATCGGTACTCGTTCCTTTTTCCGGATTTTGTTCTTTTGGCAAGACTCACATGACGAAATATATTCCTCCAGATCCCGTCTAATGCCGGGTCAGTCGTATTTGGTCCGGATCCGATGTAGTGTACGCGGTATACCCTGGTGCCCTCCTATAGGGGTGCCGTGGTATTCCTGTATTATTTTCTGGCGGTCATCGGCAGAGGGGCTGGCTACGCCACTGCGGGAGTCGCTATACTCTTTTGTGGCGCTGACTTCGTTCGCGCTGCTGGAGGATTGCGGGCTACGGCCCATGCTGCGCCTCGCTTCCTCAGCAGGCCTGTGTGGTGCTCTGTCCGCAGTTTCTTCGTTCGGTGTGGCCACCGGTAGCTGCGCCGTTGCGTTGCTCTCTGTCTCGAGCGGCCTTGCAACGTTTACTTTTCGCGGCCTTTGCGCTGCTCGCGTGTATCGTCTGCCTCTTCCCCGACCGCGCGACGTCGCGGCGGCGCTGTAGGGATCAGTAGAGCAATCTGCATGCACGCGGCGAATATCTCTGTCCTCTTCTGAAGCATTGACAGATGCTGCCTCTCGCTCTGCCGTGTCGCTAAGCAGGCTCAGGGTATTCTCGGCTCTCCACTTTGTGCGGCTGTCCGTACCCTGGCGCATGCTGTCCTTTTCTATCTCGTGGGCGAGCTCGACCTCTCGCTCCGACGAGCTACCACGGCTGTATGGGGTATCTTTGGCCCTGTTCTTTATGCGGTCAGTCGCTGTGTCTATTTGCCCCGTCGTGCTGTCTTCTCCCGATCCACAGACTACGTTCTTGGCTTTCTCTTGGGCCCTCGTAATAATGAATATACGACTTAGCGCATCTGCATTTGTATTACGCTTTCCTGCCTTATATTCGACGTTAAACTCATGTTCCGCCAATTTTATTTTCCAACGCATTAGTCTCGAACCTGGGTCCTTTACTCCGAACAACCAGGTGAGTGATCGGTGGTCTGTCACGGCCGTGAAACGAGTACCATAAATACAGTGAGTGTAGAAAGTATTCGTACACCAGCACTTTTGCTGTTTTTATCCCGAATGATAAAAGATACCGACTGGAAAACCACTGGTCATAATAAACCATCCATTTATTAACCATAATTATACAAAAAACAATTAATAACTTTATTCGTTTCTTTAAAAGACGATTACAATCCAAAAATCTACTGTTTTGGACGTGTGAAAAGTATTCGTACACTTGACTTTTAGCAGTTAAAATTTATTCTTGAACTGGGAGAATTTAAGTTTCAAAATAAAAACAAAGCAGATCGACTTTGTTTAGATTCCGACACTCCGTATGAGTCTTCCTGCCAATTGTAAACCAACAGTTTGCATTGAATTACCAACGATAATGGGTCGAAAAGGCAAAGAAACTTCTGAAGAAGAAAGAAAAATTATTATAAACTTGCATAATGAATGCAAAACCCTCAGTGAAAGATCGAAGATCGTTGGAAGACCTCGCTCGACAATACAATCAATAATTGATCGATTTGGAGAACAGAAAATATTTAAAAATCAACGTAGAAGTGATCAGCCGTGTGCATTGACAGATAGAGACAAACGTTTTATTCTGCGTAAGATTAAAGCGGATCCAAAAATTAGTGCGCAAAATATAGTGGCCTCTTGGACCGTAATGTTAGTGTCTCCGAAAGTACATTTCGCAATGTGTTACGTGACAATGGTTATCATGACCGAGCTATACGCAAGAGATTTTGGGTGAATGCAATAAATCGTAAAAAAAAGACTTGATTTCGCTAAAGAGTATCTCGATCAAGATGAAGCGTTCTGGAACGCTGTCATTTTCTCAGCTGAGAGCAAATTTAACATATTTGGATCCGATGGCAGGCGTATGGTGTGGAGGAAAAAAATAACAGAATTCGATCCGAAAAATCTGCGGCCCACTGTTAAACATGGTGGCAGTTTTGTTCTCGTTTGGGGGTGTATGAATAACACACGTAACACATTGCGAACTGTACTTTTGGAGACACATTACGATCCAAGAGGCCACTCACAATATTTTGCGCAATAATTTTTGGATCCGCTTTAATCTTACACAGAATAAAACGTTTGTCTCTATCTGTCCATGCACACGGCCGACCACTTCTAAGTTGATTTTTCAATGTTTTCCATTCTCCAAATCGATCAATTATTGATTGTATTGTCGAGCGAGGTTTTCCAACGATCTTCGATATTTCACTGAGGGTTTTGCATTCATTATGCAAGTTTATAATGATTTTTCTCTCTTCTTCAGAAGTTTCTTTGCCTTTTCGACCCATTATCGTTAATAATTTAATGCAAATTGCTGGTTTACAATTGGTAGGAAGACTCATACGGAGTGTCCGAATGTAAACAAAGTCGATCTGCTTTGTATTCATTTTGAAACTGAAATTCTCCCAGTTCAAGAATAAATTTTAACTGCTAAGAGTTACGTGTACGAATACTTTTCACACGTCCAAAGCGGTAGATTTTTGGATTGTAATCGTTTTTTAAAAAAACAAATAAAGTTATTAATTGTTTTTTGTAAAATTATGGTTAATAAATGGATGCTTTATTATGACCAGTGGTTTTCCAGTTGTTTTCCAGTTGTTATCTTTTATCATTTGGGATAAAAACAGCAAAAGTGCTGGTGTACGAATACTTTCTGCACTCACTGTATATGGCCGGAACTGAGCAAGGGTCCAAACTATCGCGAGTAGCTCTTTTTCCGTGGTTGTGTAATTCAACTCGGCCTTTAAGATGTTGCCACTCGCGTAGCATATGGGCAAATCGTCCCCGATCTTGCCTTGCGAAAGGATCGCGCCGAGCGCCCTATCTGAGGCGTCTGTTGTCACAACGAATAGCTTCGCGGTTTTCGAAAAATCCTTTATGAATTTCCAGTAATATCCGGCTAGTCCAAGGAAAGATTGTACCCCATTTACGTCTCTTGGCACCGGAAATTCTTTCACCGCTTCTAGCTTCTGGGGATCAGCACGCACACCCTCTTCGGAGATGATGTGGCCGAAATACTGCGTTTCTTTGCGAAGGAACTGGCACTTGCTCGGCTGCACTGCCAATTTGGCTCCTCTTAGCCGCTGCAGTACCTCTCGCAGCCTGTCATTGTGCTCCTTGAAGGTTTTCCCGTAGATTACTATGTCGTCTAGGTGCATATAGCATTTGACGGCCTGTATTTCTGCTAACGCGGAGTTCATTAGCCGCTGGAAAGTCGGTGGCGCGTTCTAGAGTCCGAATGGCATGCGATTATACGCAAAATGACCCTGCGGAGTGGAAAATACCGTTTTTCCTTGTCTTCCTACACCATCGAGATTTGGTTAAAATTAGAGGCGAGGTCTAGGGTCGTGTCATATCGGGCTCGTCCCAACAGGTCCAATATTTCGGTTATATTGGGCAGTGGACACAAGTCTCCGATGGTGGCTTCGTTCAACTTCCGAAAGTCCACCACTACGCGCATTTTGCTAACTCCGGCGGCATCGGGTTTCTTAGCCATGACCAACAGCGGCGCGTTCCATTGACTCCTGCTGGGCTGGACTATTCCTTCCGCTATCATTTCGTCTGTCGGCCTCTCTACTTCTCTTTCTCGTGGGCGAGTTTAGCCTCTCGCCTCGACGAGTTATCGTGGTTGCCTTGCGTATCTTCGACTCTCCGCTTTGTGCGGCTGTTCGTATACCTGATTGCGCTATCTTTCTCTTTCATGTGGGACTTTATTTCCTGTCCCACTTGGGCTCGTGTGGTCGCGTATATGCTACTCAGAGCGTCTCTATTAGTATGCATTTTACCGAATCCATGCCCCGATTTTACGTTCTTCCCAGGCAAGGGTTGCGATCGTAGGTCCTTTGATCCGACCTTAAAGGGTTCGCGATGCTGCACCTCGTGCGTGCGCTATCGCTTGTTCCCTCGTAGATGGAATACACCTTTGTATTCGCACATTATTTCTGAGTGAGCTGTTTGCTTGTCACTGCTGGGGGCACCTAAACTAAACTCACACTATTGGTTTTTGACCGTGTGACACGGGATCTCGCTACTTTGCCTCGGCTGATTCCGCTCCTTATAGGTAGTCCGACAAATGTATTCTTCTTGGCGGCATCCATGTTAGACCCGTTTCCGGACGGAAGCTTTACCATTGTAAGCAGGCCTATGTATTTGCCTGTGGCAGCAGTTCTACTGCGTGGTGTCGAATATATCCTCGTCGCGCCGTCCCGTAGCGGCATGCAGTGCCCATACAACTTAGTTCATTGACCTTCAACGGCACATTGTTCGGAACGAACCAATGCTCTACATTTAAAGCCGGTGTCTCGAGCACAATTTTAACTATTCCGAGGGGGGTGAGTTTTTTCGCCCGCCACCCCCTGCAGCTCTACGGTGCAGTCTTTCACCATAGTCTCCGGTTTAAAACAGCCTTCCTTGATTATGCTGCACTGCGCCCTGGTGTCCACCTTGAGGGTGAGCACCCCGGTCGTGGCCAACGGTGTAGTGATATCGAAGTCGCTGGCGGTGGCACTCGACGCCGGCAGCGTTACCTATAGCAGCTGCTGCGTTGTGTTTCTTGTGGTGTTCCTTCCTCTGCTCGCCGGGCTCTACTGGGCAGTTAGCGTATTCAGCCGCAAAGCGCCCAGCGTGTTAACGCCTGCAGTGGCTAGATCTGGCCCCGCGGTTACCGTATTTCTTGCATCTTTGTAGCCTACATTTCTCGGCCGTCCGGGCGGCTGCGTCGGCTCGGTTTTATTCCGCGACAGTCTCTTTCGGCAGTCCTTTCACATATGGCCTTTCTTCTGACAGTAGTTGCAGATGATGTCGACGTTATGTATTGACTTGTCTTCGCTGGGCATCGGTAGGCTCACTCTTCCCGATGTCCGGGTGCAGTCCCGTGCCTCGTACCCTGGCCTTCCGCAGGGGAAACAATTTTCTCCCTGCCGGGGTGGTTCTCCCTTTGGCTGCACCATGTTGGTGAATTCTATCGCTCCCGTTACGGACTTGTGGAGGGTGGCGTAGTTGCGCAATCTCACCAGAATTTGGACCTGCCCATGCAGTCCTATCTCGAAGTTGGCATGAGCGCTCTTCCGTGTAATCTTTTCAATGATGCGCATTTCCCACGTCGTGGCGGCTTCCTCGTAGAGCTTTTCTATAATGTCGACGGTAATACGCTCTGTCCTGGCCGCATATATTGCGATGTTCTCGCCCTGACCCTGCCGGAGGGAGTTGAATTCTACCTGTAACGCAGCCAGCGGCTTCCCGTACAGGGTCTCCAGCTCGGTCTTGAGCTGCGCTACCGAGAGGATGGTTTTATGCTTCATCTCTCGGGCCGCCCTACCCTCGAGCTTGCTGCTAAGGACCAATTCTAACAATAACTCGTGATCTCTGAACGCACCTCGCTTGAAAACGGTCTCGCAGGAACATAGGAAGACCTCCAACTCGTCAGCGTTGCTTCCGTCAAAATGTTTGATGTTTTTCAGAGCTAGTCCGAGGTCGAGCGTCCGACCCCGTGTTTCTAGCACCTACGGTTGTTCCCTTTGAAACATGGGATCCGCAGGAGGGTATTCCGGCTCCTCGAATCGAGTTTGACTCGGCCGCGGCCGTGGTGTCAGGTGTTCTCCAACCCTGGCCTTTTCAGCCTCCGCAACAGTTCGGCATTTTGCTCCCGTAGGGACCAGATGAGCTCGAACTCATCTGCACCTACCTCGTTTAGTGTGTCCGCGAGGTTTCGCCTTACCGACGGCGTGTCACGGCCTTAGAGCCTAAGCTCTAGCTCGAGCTCTCGCTGAGCCCGCTCGTACTCACGGTGACTCCTGTCTACCGCTTCGTATAGCTGCGTCACTCGTTCCGGCAGTGGTGGCCACGTCGTCGTACCGGTAGCTGTCGGGTATCTCTCGGTATCTTTCGCTCGACCATATCCTCTGTGATGCGTTGAGGCGTTCGTTCGCCAGTAGCCATATTGAATGTATCGTCGCTATCTATACTGTCGTGATCCCCAAAAGACGCACCTCGCAGTGGATTCACGCCGAACTGGGCTGCCAGACGGCCTGCAAGGGCCTCCTGCTTGTCAGCGGATATTTGCCCCGACGACAAGAGCTCCGTTAGCGCCCTGCGCGTTCTATACGCAATGTCCCCTACGACTGCAGTTAATCCGGCTGTGGAATCTACCCCTTCGCCGGGCAACGTCGTATCTAGCAAGTTGCCCCTACGTTTTAGTCGGGCGCCTCTAGATTCCGGCATGTGGCTAATTTTGCGGTAGTCTTTACTTTAAAATATTCCCAAAAATCTGAAGATATATATATATATATATATATATATTGGGTCTGGGAAAAAGTTCGTGGCGTTTTTCCCGATAGATGGCATCAATTGCAAATAAGTCAGGAAACACAGATCGCAGCGACACCACTAAACGCTTATTGGAAAGGTGACACTTCGAGCGTTACTTTGAGTGTATAAACATCAAAATCGATGCCGTGGTTGGAAAGTTGTTTGCGTTTGAAAATGGAAAGTGTAATGAAAAATTGCGCCATATTTTGCAATATTATTACGACAAAGAGATAAATGCTGCGCAGGCATATGAAAAAGATTTGTGCTGTGTACGGTGAAGGTACTTTGATAAAATCTGTAATTTTTATGTAAAAGATGAGTCACGCTCTGGTCGTCCAATCACTAAAAAAGCTGATGAAATTCTTGAAAGAGTCCAGCAAGATAAGCATATCAGCAGTGTCGATATTAGTATGGAGCTAGGCATTGACCACAAAACAGTTTTGAACCATTCACACAAAGCTGGCTATAAAAAGAAGCTCGATGTATGGGTTCCTCATGAGTTGAGCGCGAAAAACATGATAGACCGAATTAACATTTGCGATACGCTGCTGAAACGAAATAAAAACGAGCCATTTCTGAAAAAAAAACGCCACGAACTTTTTCCCAGACCCAATATATATATCTGGTGGAATATTTTTCCCAAATTACGTATCTGACTAGCTTTTACACTACAAGGCTATATGTATATGTATAATGTACCTGCGACTTACAGAAGGATGATCCTGTAATCGATCCTTTCCATGGCGCTATTCCTTGGATGCTGTTAACCTGCTGTCATGTGGCTCCCCTCTAAGGTTGGTACAGACCTCCTTCTGGCGCCGTTGACCCAGTTCTTCGATGGTTCCTGGGCTCGTCCTTAGTGCGTCGCCTATGGTTGCGCGACGGCTTCATCACAAATAGCTGCCTTGAGTACTTGGTTGCACACTTTATGCGTTCTCCGCGACTTGACGTGACACCGTCAATCGGGACGTTAAACGGTTGACCGATATGTCACACCGCACCGACGTACACTTCGCGCCTTCGCGTTAGCTTAGTCGGGGTTTCACGAACTACACTGGTGTCCTTGCACGAGTCGTAGTCGTCACTTTAGAGTCACTCTTTTACTTTGTCCAAAACACTTCCTGTCCAAATAATTCACGTATCACTTATCACTTCAGCAGATCCCACCGCTGCCACCAAATGTTATGCCGGTACCGCGTAATTGGATTACTCGGTAATCGGTCAAATATTTAAAAGTTATTATTTTTGGCATCGTTTGCCGATTAGGAGATAGATCTTGAGTAATTAGTGTAAACGTGAATTTATGTAAAATGGTAGTATTTCGACAACTTTCCGTTGTCTATTCGAAAGTCAATAAAAGAATGTACAATAATTCGTTGTTCCGAGCCCGTTACGAGGAACCAACCTCTCTCGTTTGAATCTACTAATAGAATCTGATATTTCGGGCGAGTCCGGCCTACGATCAATTGTTCAGGTTGATGTTAAACTTTTGACTGAACTCGGCAAAGCAGTTATTCACTCCTTTGACCAAAATCGAATGTCGCAATGACTTTCACAATAAACATCGCTTGCAAATTCCAGCAAGTCGTAGCTCGCAGCTCGTTGCTTACGTTTGCACATTTGTTCTACTTCGGTGAGGAGCCTCACGCGAAGAAGGAACAATGGCGAAATAATGTACAAATAATTAATTCGCGGCACAACACAGCGATTATCAGTAGTGTAGCAAATTCTTTATAATGATATCAGAGAAGATAATGACATTAATATGCCGAAATTTAAAGATGAGTGTCAGAAAAATCAAGTTGTATTCCTGGAAAAGGAGATTTTTTAAAGTAAAGAATATTAAGATCGTTTAAGAAAATGATGTTAGTAGAACATGCGTAGGAAGGCAGAGCGAGTTTGTGGTTCTAGACCGAAGCTCCCTTCGACACATATGAGCTATTTAAGCAGAATTTTCTTGAAGAATTTTACTTCATACCAATCAGGGTGCAATCCAAAACAATTGGACGGATCGTAAACATAATTCGCGAAGAGAATTGTTACAAACATATTATTATCAACAAGTAAAAAATGGACGTTACTTCATGTCTGAACGCGTAGTATACGAACTCAATTAGATATCATCCGTCAATACCCAATTTGAGTGAAATAAACTCTAGCAACTGAAAACTACAATGATAGCAGCATAATCAGTCAAGCTCTTACGAGCCTGGAATATATTCATAGAGAACGCGAACTAAATCGCTAAAATAAGCCCTATCGGAATTATAATCCGTGTAACAATAATCCACCTTATTCGCCTGTTATAAAATCAGCTGGCGCACGGCGATCGATCTTCGCTGTGCGTTGACCTGTTGTTGCTGGGTAGTGTTACATCCTGACGTAACCATGCTCCAATATCTATCTTTCTTTTAAAGAAGATCATAAAACCTGCACCGTTGTCGAGTCCTATAGCTACCAGAGATTATACAGGTATAATGACGGCGGGAGGGGTGAAGCCTGCAGCTACACCGAGGCAGGGAAGTGGGAATACATGGCGCACGCCAGGAATGGACGGCCAGGTTCACCACTGTACTTACCAACGAGAAACCAAGAGTTGGTAGGCCACTGCCCCACTCTAAACGGCCAGCGTAGAGGGACCTGAATCTCGTATCAAGAGTTTTCCCTCTACGGCTGGTGGATGTCATTGGCGGCGCGTGTCATCGAAATCTTTAATTGATTCGTGTCCGCGTGTTCTATTGCTGACTGTCGGGTGGTCGCTTCTTCCCCCCTGTTATGTACCATATCTGGCTCACGAACATAGACTAACTGTCGTGGCAACGCTTTCGTTGCTTTAGAAGTCCCTATATGCTACGACGAATGATGCAATAAACAAGAATATTACACAAAGATAGACTAACTGCCGTGGCAACGTTTTCGTTGTTTTAAAAGTTCCTATACGCTACGACGAATGATGCAATAAACAAGAATATTACACGAAGATAGACTAACTGCCGTGGCAACGTTTTCGTTGCTCTGGAAGTTCTTATATCCTACGACGAATGACGCAATGAACAAAAATATTACATGAAGCCATATGTCTTATTAATGGTATTGATAGAAAATTGGAATTTGTTTTTGACTACAGAACACCAAAAGCCAAAAAGGCAGTTCTTCAGAATCTCTGAACGTTTAAATAAAAATTTAAACACAATCGTAGCAAAGATTTGGACTTCTTACGAAGTAAATATTTAAACTATGGAATATATATATATATATTTAATAAATAAATCAATAATTTAAAAGGAATAAACCATCTAAACGGAAGTTCGATATAAGAGCTAAGAAATAATATCATACAGATAATCAAAGTTTAAATAGGATAGAATAAGAAAGGACGATTCATATTAGCCATTGGATAGATGGCAAAGAAGACTCGAAGCTACGGTAGGGGTTGTTGGCGTAGGAGCATGCCGCGCAACGCTCTGAGGTCGCACCCGAGCCGATGCCGTCTTTCCCGTCTCTCTCAGTGTTAACACCATAAGACGAGGAGTGTTCCCTCGCAAAAATATATATTTATAGAACATATACTTTGCGACTCACAATCAGTGTGAATCTAAGCAGCCATTTGATACAGAATCATTTGGACTGAAGAACAATTTAAATCTAAAATTATGATAGAAACTCAGAAAAGAAATGCTTACTTAAAAGGATACAAGAAATAATTGCAAATATGAAAATTAAACATTAACGAACATCGAAAAGCCAATATTGTAACGGAACGCCATCACGGAGCTCCGCTACCATATTAAAACCGTAATTACCACGCACACATCTAGCCTACGCAAGACAAACGAACGCCAGTGGGACTAGGACAACATAACATAAGAATAGGTACACACCGCCAAGCGCAAGTACCCACCCTAAAGCAGCATGGCGTCGGATAAAGGCCCCACCTAAATACAGAACTCACTATCAAAACAAACACAGCTCGCAAAGCGGCTCGCACAAGTAAGAAGAGAGGCCGGCCAAAAACAGCAAAATCACGCACTACAGATCGGACCCCAGCGTAGTACCCCCCGCCCACTAGGAAGCAGGCGGAACGACGCACGACAATAAACGCCTTACCGAGCCAAGAAGGCATAGGCCACCTCACCCTGTCAAGCCAACCACATCACACGTACACGATGTGCAGAGAACGCCACGACTCGGCGAGATTACAAAAGAATTTGTGGAACTCTCGAAATTCCACAAAACTTCCATAGTGAACAACAAGGGGAATCCGAATGAAACCTCACCACACACCCCCACTCAATGATCAAACATTAATAATAAAATTAAGACACAAAACAAACCAAAATATCACAAAAAACAATTAACAAATCAAGATTAGGACAAGCCCTACTGGACAAAATACTCAAAAGTAAAAATAACACAAAAATCTAGGAAAACAGCTAGAAAACACATGATGAAGCACCAAATCCACGATAATTAAACGATTCTAGAGTAAATCAAACCGAAACATAGACTAGAAAGTCCATGCAAAGCATGCGTAGAACCACACACGACAATAATTAGGAAAAACATGCATCAGACAAATAAAAACTGTCAGGAAAAGTTTGAACCTCCTATGGGTGGAAATTTTAACACAGGATAACAAATTCAACCTCGCTAGAACCGCGGTTCAAACTCCGAAAAGACAAAGCCCGGCTAAATATACAAATAACGGTACACCGATACATCACCCCGCACCTCCTTCACCTAGTGATTGAAGGGCGACAAACATCACGTGACATACCCAAAAACACCCCCTCGGGGCCCATCCACTAAACTATATAAACCACGACCGGACAAGCCTCGAGGCTCTTGTTGAAAATCTGTTCTTCAAGACGAAGCGCTGCCCGACAGCCACAATAAATTCATTTTTAATTCAGAATGTAACACAAAATAGCAGGCTTTCGATCAAACGATTCCCCTGCATCGCGCCTTGGCCATCGTTTGACCGAAGGCAGCTATCTCGATAAAGACTAACAGTTTGGGAAAAATCTTGTCAGAAACAGTATTCATTCTCTTAACCGATTCCCTGGCATCGCGTCCTGGCCGTCGGTTGAGTGAACGAATTATCTAGGATACACTGCGAGGAAAGGGCTCCCCTGCATTGCGCCTTGGCCGCCCCCAATCGCAGCGGTAGGGCACTCTGCATTAACGTGTCCCCACGCATAGCGCCGTGGCTACACGTCTTCTGCAGAGTGGAGAAGCACGTGTGTCTCCAGGTTTAGGGAGTGGCATCCCGGCTTGTTGCACCACGCGCAACCGATTCGTAGGGTGTACCTGCGTGGGTGGCACCACGTCAGGGCCAGCACCAACTACCTCCTGTGACGAACGAATACCCAGGCCAATTGCACCAATTAAAAAACCTAATTGTAAAGCCTCTAAGCCGCAATAAGGTGGCTTAATTGAGAGCAACTAAAGGCTCCAGTATCCGGGGTATAGGAAGAGCTAGTTGGTCAAGCTGCGGACCCGGTATCGGTTGCGAACAGCGAGCTATAGAGAGGGACCCAAACAATAACAAAGACGAGTAGAGATAGGTAGGTAAATTCACACTCCTCCCCCCCTCGCACTACACTCGCGTCCCTACTATACACTCACCGCGCAATCATCAGAAAGGCGTAGCCTTACACGGCAGATCACGCGTACGGGCATCTACAAAACAATAACACCACCTAGCATGGCAACTAGCTAGATGTCCAATGATTAAAAACAAGGCAGACCAGTACTTCTAACGAAGGTACCAAGGAACGCCCCGTATGAGGACTAAGCCGGCAGCAAATAAAGATAGGCCACACACCGTACGCCTCACATAGAGACACGCGAAGCCCCTGATTCGACCAACCATATCCTAGAACTTCAAAAATTTTAAATCACAACAGCATAAATTCTTTAGATAATTTGAGTGTTGAGCTCCGTAGAAGCGACACTACGTCACTTCACGAATACTAAATTCACTACCGGAAGAGACTGGAAATTATTCCATTTCCGTAGTTTTAGAAAAGTGCGTTTTAGCAAACGCGACAACCCATTTAAAAGATAAATTGAGTGTTAAGCTCCGTGCAAGTGATATCTAATCACTTCACGAATGGTAGAATCGAAACCCGAATTGAGACTGGAAATTATTCCATTTACGTAGTTTTAGAAGAGTGCGTTCTAGCAAACGTGACAACCAATTAAAAGATAAATTGAGTGTTAAGCTCCGTAAAGTGATATCTCATTATTTTACGAATTATAGAGTCAAAAACCCAGACACACCGGAAGCAATTCCACATGCGTAGCTTGTAGGAAAAATTCTGTGAATGAACGTGAAGATCGTACAAACAACGAGATCATCCCACGAACATCCTTCCTACCCTGTCTGAACTAACAATCAATCAGAAATTCATCAAATAATTCCGTGCCTTCAGCACCATAAAGAAAAAAAAGAATTACCCAATCAGTCAAAGGACCAATGATGAGAGGGTAACAAAATCGCATGTCTCACAAGGACTAATGCGACACGACAAAAACCTAAACTGTGTGTAAAAGTAAAAGTGTGTAAAAATCGCGAAACGTTTCAATATATTGTTTCAACTAAACAGTTAGGATCGTGAGAGGATATAAAAACCATAGACAGTTTGTTACTATAGTAGTTATATATGCTCATTTACGTTACACGCTATTAAGAATTAAAATAAGTTTAACATTATCGAAGAACTATATTCGGTATTAGACAGCGGAAGCGACTCGGATCTACAGCGCAGCGCAGCGTGGCCCGAAACCCTCGACACCTCGCTACCTGACCAAGGCGCTTTTCGCTCTCTCTCTCTCTCTCTCTCTCTCTCTCTCTCTCTCTCTCTCTCTCTCTCTCTCTCTCTCTCTCTCTCTCTCTCTCTCTCTCTCTCTCTCTCTCTCTCTCTCTCTCTCTCTCTCTCTCTCTCTCTCTTTTTTTTTTTTTTTTTTTTTTTTATTTTTTTTTTTGTAATCCAACGATCTATTGCTCCGTATGTCTAATCTTAAGTGCGATAAGTGTAACAAACTCATTGCGAATAGCAGTGCCTTGTGCCCAATTTGCTTGAAATCTTTTCACCCTGGTTGCGGAAAAGCGTATCTTTCATCTAAATCAGCTAATACTTGCTGTGTTTTGCATTTATCCAATATGCCTAACTTGAAACGATCACCACCGTCATCCCATAAACGTTTAGCTTTAACTTCAACACTATCTGAGAATAAAAAAAAACCATCTCTAGGAGATCATCATAGTATGCTTAATACATCCGAAGATTTTATCGGTCCGCCTGTCAACGATGCTAATGTTGTTCAACAGTGTTCACCTACGAGTCAACAACATGCTCTCAACATGTCAGATAGGGAACTCCTCATAGCCATGCATGGCCAACTCAGTGCTTTTATTGCTCAGCAAACAAATGTAAACAAAGATCACACCGATAAGCTAAATTGCATCCAAAACCACACAAAATTACTTGAAGCGCATGAGTTAAGAATTTCACACCTTGAAGCAAACATTGTTCAATTATCTCAGCAGAATGCTAACCTATCATCTGAACTCGCGATGATTAGGACTAACTCCTCAGTATCGGCGATTACACCGTCTCTTTCTGCTGAGATAACACTTTCTGGAGTACCTCTCTCTATCGAAGATTCTAACGAGGAGATAGTTGAAAAAGTTTTTCGCGCCCTTGGAATCTCAAACCTCCTCGGTGACGTTTTAGACATTCGTTGTTTCAACAATAAGAGGAAATTTTCGACTATTGAGCAAACTAATGGTGAATCTACCTCATCAGCACCATACCAAAGAACATCGAAGTCTTTGATGCTGACTTTGAAATCTCACCAAATTAAAGATTATATTATAGACATAAAGCGAACAAAGAAGAATCTGTCCCTCAAAAACGTTTTCGGTCTGGACAGTAAAGGAGTGGTGTTTATAAATGAGTTTCTTCCTGCAGCACTCTACAAGCTTCTACGTCTCACCAAAACTCGAGCTTCTGAACGCAATTACAAATATGTATGGGTTCGCTCTGGCATGATTCATGTGCGTAAAGGAGATGGGCAAGCGCCAGTTATTATTACCGAAGAAACTGACTTACAAAAATTAGTTTGACTACCACAGTCAAATCCTGTTCTATCGCATCCTCCACCATCTTCGTCACTTTTAAAGGTCGCACAATTCAATGCAAATTCTATCCGAGGTCACATTGAACTTATTCAATCGACCATAATTGAACATAGCTATCACATAGTTTCGATAAGCGAAACATGGCTTCATTCATATGTTGCCGATGACCTAATAAGCATTAACGAATATTTTCTAATTCGCAACGATCGAGAAGGCAAAGAAGGGGGTGGAGTTGCTTGCTACATCCATAATTCCCTTAAAGCAAAAGTATTAGCGTCTTCTCCAAATCAGTTTTCCAATGCACCAGAATATTTGATCGTCGAAATTACTAGCTCGAATACGAAGAAGCTTCTTTTTGCTTCAGTATATAGGCGACCAAAAGGTATTATGTTTGACGACTTCATTCAAGTATTATCTAATTTTACACATGTTTACGAGAATATAATTATTGCAGGTGATCTTAATTGCGACCTGAGTAACATTAATTATGAATCGTCATACCTGCGCCAATTAACTCTCTCGCTCTCATTTCATATTGTTGATTCTGCACCTACTCATCACCTAACCAACTCTGATTCATGGATCGATGTTTTCATTATTGACAATAAAGAAAAAGTACATTCCTTTGTCAAATCGGAGGCCCCTTTCATAGCAGGTCATGATCTTCTTGAACTCAGTTATTCTCTCGACGTCGAGCCTCCTGAAGACCGTATTATCTCACGGCGAGCGTACCGCAATTTTAATGAAACTAGCTTTTGTGAATATTTATCTAATATATTTAATATTACTGAATTATTTGATTTTAGTACTAGATTTAGTTGGAATTCCGGTCTCATTGATAACATACCATTAGGTATTAACATGGTCGTTGAAACAGTATCCGAAGCGTATCTCACGTCATTGGATTATCATGCTCCATTCCGTTCATTTCGTATATGTCGGCCACCAGCACCGTGGCTCTCACTGGAATTGAAAAATCGTATGGCTCAACGTAACACCCTATACACGATTGCTAAAAGATCTAGTAATGTACTCGATATGGCGATATTTAGAGAGTATAGAGACACGCTTAAGAAGGATCTCAGACAAGCAAAAAATGATTTCCACTTTCAAAGGCTGTCTAGCAACACAGATCCCAGCAGATTATGGAAAGAATTAGCAAAACTCGGCCTCGTCAAGTCATCTTTTGCATCCCCCACTCAATTTTTTAGACCGCAGGAACTCAATGCATTCTATTCTGAAATATCTAGTCAACTGCCACCGTGTTCGCATGATGAGTTTTGTAGGCTCAGTTCCAATATCCAGCCAGTTCGTCCAACGTTTAGTTTTTCCGAAATTACTTGCTCACAAGTACATCTTACTATCTCCGGCGACTCAAACTCAACATCGTATGCAGCTGGTCCCGATGGTATTTCCATGTTCTCTTTATTCAAATCGCTTACGGTATCTTGCCCTATCCTAACAGCTATGTTTAACCTCTCTCTTGTATCTTCAGAGTTTCCTCAGGACTGGAAGAAAGCTTTTCTTCGGCCCTTGTCTAAAATAAAAAAGCCTCTCTCACCATCAGATACGCGACCAATAGCTAATCTGTCTGAAGTGTCGAAAATACTTGAGCGGCTTATTCATAGACAACTGACTGATTGGATTGATAGCAATAAGATATTTGATGCACGTCAATCAGGATACCGTAGTGGGTTCAGCACTCAGTCAGCCCTTCTGCGTATTTGCGAAGATGTTAGGCGTAATATAGATAGAAGACGCATGACCATCCTAATTTTGTTTGATTTTAGTAAAGCATTTGATACAGTTCCGCATCTACAACTTCTTTTGAAACTAAAGAAGACCGGACTTTCTCATTCGGTTCTTGACTGGATTTTCTCATATCTGACAGGAAGAACTCAAGCAGTTATTGATGATCACGGAGACTGCTCTACGTGGCTACCTACGACGTCAGGAGTTCCGCAGGGTTCTGTCCTTGGACCGCTCTTGTTCTCGCTGTACATCAATGACATCGGTTCTGCATTACAAAATTCACAGCACATGATATTTGCTGACGACACCCAAATTTATCTTGATTGTTGTCCGTCACAACTCAACCAGGGCATTACGTTGATATCTGAAGATGTCCATGCTATAGCTAACTTTGCGGTAACAAATGGTCTCAAGCTCAATATTTCTAAGTCTAAGATTCTTATAAAGGGTGATTTTTTAAGAGCTTGAGAACTTTTTTTTAAAAAAAAACGCATAAAATTTGCAAAATCTCATCGGTTCTTTATTTGAAACGTTAGATTGGTCCATGACATTTACTTTTTGAAGATAATTTCATTTAAATGTTGACCGCGGCTGCGTCTTAGGTGGTCCATTCGGAAAGTCCAATTTTGGGCAACTTTTTCGAGCATTTGGGCCGGAATAGCCCGAATTTCTTCGGAAATGTTGTCTTCCAAAACTGGAATAGTTGCTGGCTTATTTCTGTAGACTTTAGACTTGACGTAGCCCCACAAAAAATAGTCTAATGGCGTCAAATCGCATGATCTTGGTGGCCAACTTACCGGGCCATTTCTTGAGATGAATTGTTCTCCGAAGTTTTCGCTCAAAATGGCCATAGAATCGCGAGCTGTGTGGCATGTAGCGCCATCTTGTTGAAACCACATGTCAACTAAGTTCAGTTCTTCCATTTTTGGCAACAAAAAGTTTGTTAGCATCGAACGATAGCGATCGCCATTCACCGTAACGTTGCGTCCAACAGCATCTTTGAAAAAATACGGTCCAATGATTCCACCAGCGTACAAACCACACCAAACAGTGCATTTTTCGGGATGCATGGGCAGTTCTTGAACGGCTTCTGGTTGCTCTTCACTCCAAATGCGGCAATTTTGCTTATTTACGTAGCCATTCAACCAGAAATGAGCCTCATCGCTGAACAAAATTTGTCGATAAAAAAGCGGATTTTCTGCCAACTTTTCTAGGGCCCATTCACTGAAAATTCGACGTTGTGGCAGATCGTTCGGCTTCAGTTGTTGCAGGAGCTGTATTTTATACGGTTTTACACCAAGATCTTTGCGTAAAATCTTCCATGTCGTCGAATAACACAAACCCAATTGCTGCGAACGGCGACGAATCGACATTTCACGGTCTTCAGCAACACTCTCAGAAACAGACGCAATATTCTCTTCTGTACGCACTGTACGCATTCGTGTGGTTGGTTTAATGTCCAATAAAGTAAACTGAGTGCGAAACTTGGTCACAATCGCATTAATTGTTTGCTCACTTGGTCGATTATGTAGACCATAAATCGGACGTAAATCGCGAAACACTTTTCGAACCGAACACTGATTTTTGTAATAAAATTCAATTATTTGCAAGCGTTGCTCGTTAGTAAGTCTATTCATTATGAAATGTCAAAGCATACTGAGCATCTTTCTCTTTGACACCTTGTCTGAAATCTCGCGTGATCTGTCAAATACTAATGCATGAAAATCCTAACC
>OZ012704.1:46095118-46146695 GCA_963942595.1 Cylloceria caligata | reverse complement strand
AAAGACCACTGTGAGTATATGTTAAAAAAAATAGGGAAAAAAACGAGCTTTCTAAACAGAATGGGGAATTATGTATCTGCGTACACGCGATGTGTGATATATAAAGCAATCATAGCACCTCACTTTGAGTATTGTGCAACACTGTTAGTAGCTATGGGTGAAACAGAGTTGAAGAAACTGCAGATCGCGCAGAACAGAGCAATGAGGGTTATATTACAATGCAACCGCTATACGAAAATAGAAGATATGCTGAGCGCGGTACAATTTATGTCCATAAGGCAAAGATTGTACTATAACGTTTGTACATTTATCTTTAAAGCCGTGAAGAATCTACTGCCAAAAGAGTTTAAAAATCGGCTACAAATAGTAGGAACGAAGAGTGGTAGGGAAACAAGGCAAGCGGAAAATATAGTAATACAATTTAGAAGAACGAGAAGTGCGCAAATGAGTATGTACTATGAAGGAGTCAAAATATATAATGCATTGCCAACTGAACTGAAAGGTTGCGAAAAAGTAGAACAGTTTAAACGAATGTTAAGGGAGTATGTTGTGTCAACAGTAAAGTAAGATGTATGTAGATGTAAGAAAAATATGTAACACTGTGTATAAAATAGCTGAGAAAGCTAATAAACATCAATCAATCAATCTCTCTCTCTCTCTCCCTCTCTCTCTCTCTCTCTTTCTCTCTCATATCACTAGTACTTCCGGTCTAGATCAGTTCAAGACTCGTCTCTATACTCACCTTTTTAACCATATTGATGTAAATTAGTTTCTAAATTAGTTTTTATTTTATTGTATTGTTCTGTACAGTTAATCTGCTACCTATAAGTTAACCCTAGTCTTAGCCTTATCTTTTTTTTATTATTACTTTTATCTTTAGAATTTTTGGGAATTATTTTTAAGTTTATTATTATAAGATTTTTATTGTTTCATTCGGATTTCTCATTAAAATATCATTATATATTGTCATTAATATTTGCCAAGGGCTTGCCAAGGCATAATAAAACAATCAATCAATCAATCGATCTCTCTCTCTCTCTCTCTCTCTCTCTCTCTCTCTCTCTCTCTCTCTCTCTCTCTCTCTCTCTCTCTCTCTCTCTATCTCGACGCGTGCCACCGAAGCAAGGGATAATCCTTCAACTGTTTCGCGACATGTGGTATCGCCTCGTATGCAACTCAGGAAAAGAATCGAACGACGACGACGTCACAGCTAGAAAAAAATTATGGATCGTCGATAAAGTCCAAAGTCCGAGTTCTATTGTAATTCCAAGAATCCCCCGCATAGAAAATTAAGCCCTCCAGGACCTATATAAGGACGGGAAAATGCCCGAAAAAGATAGTTAGTAGTCGACAGTTCAATTTTGTAGTTCATAGTGCAGTCAGTCGCCGGGCAGTCAGTAGACAGCCAGTTGGCGATAATTACCGCGGAGGGACCCCACCCTGTAGAGTCAGCTAAAGCCCAGAGTGAGTACTGAAAATAAAAACGGTCGAGCAGTCTAAATTCAGTTCGAATTTACTTTTTCTCAGTTTTAATCGTACGGAGTTTATCTAAAGTTTAGAAGACATTGAATTCAATTGTTTTCTGCCGTTTTTGTACAAGTCCACACTGTTTATTTCGTTTTACTGTTTTATCGAACCATAAGAATCGCGTTAAGAGTATTGGGTCGAAAAATAACGATCGCTCGCGCACGGTAATAGCGAACGTACGTGTATCACTTATTCGGTTATTTAAATAAATTCTAAATAAATACAAATGAATTTAAATGCAGATCTGAGTGCCAGCACACAATTGTATTATTTGTGTGCTGTCTTCTATTGAGTGTAGTGTACGTGGTACAGCCAGCGCTGCAGAGCACGCCACGGATTGAGAAGTGTGAGAGTGCAGAATATGTCACTCGTTCCCAATAAATTCTCAGTAGATTTATATAAGAGAAAACACAGAGAGTGAGTGAGAGTACTAGCACTTGAATTGATTGAGTGCTGAAATGTGATGTGAAAAAGCGCGACGCAGCCAGTGCTGCAGAGCACGTCAAAGTGAGAGGTTGAGGATGCATAAATGATTAGAATATATTCACAGTACCTTCCCAGCAAGTTTAGTTAGGGGAAAGTACAGTGAATAATAAGCACACGCGCAATTATATTAATCGAGCAGACAAAATGTGATGAGGAAAACGTGGTACAGCCCGTGCTGCAAAGCACGCCACAGAATGACAACTTTATGTTGATGTACCGATGAGATTTACTCGCCTCGCCGTCATTGAATTTAGAGAAATTGTAACGATGTACTCTCACCGTGTATTTGAGTCCTGGTGAGCACGAAAATGTTGAGAAGATCCGGTGAGATGGTGAAAAGTCCGAGCAAGTGTACCGAGGATGTGTGCGCTGTCCAAGCGGGTTTTCACAGAAGTGTCTAATTTTTCAATACGGCTGCACTTTATGAAAGCGTTGTTGAGCGCTGAAGTCAAATGAGTGAGATAGAGTCATGCCGAAGTCAAACGAGAGAGCGCGAGCCTCTTGCTTCAAGGAGCATGTTCGCGATTCACTATCTCGGCTATCTTTGGCATAGCCGAGCGCAGCACGCTACTGTTACGTCAAATCCACGCGGTGTTTTTACAAAAACCGACAAATTTAAGACGTGTGAGGCGTTTCGGTGTGAGTTTTCCGTACCCTGGTCAAGGAGAATGAATTCTCCCTTTACCACACCTGACAGGAAACACCGAAGACGCAAGCCCCCTTTTGAGTCTAACCTTTCGGAAAATTACTCGGGACAGGGCTGAGAATGCTCGTTGATTATTCGCGTTAACCCGTCACTCGTCTCGACAAACTAAATTGATAAATTAACCCGCGGAGGAAGGGGTTTTTGGGAGGAAGGAAAATGGTAGGTTACTTTCACTTGGGGAAAAATTTACGGAAATATCAGATAAAATAAATTAGAAAAATTGCGTTGGTACTTACGTTTGGTTTGCTGGTGAAGTTCCTTCGCCGATAACCGATGCGTTGAAGGAAAAATTAATGGCAACCGTTTGTTAAAATAAAAATAATCGTTACACTTGATGATTCGTGAAGCTGTTAGAATTTATTCAAATAACCGAATAAGTGATACACGTACGTTCGCTATTACCGTGCGCGAGCGATCGTTATTTTTCGACCCAATACTCTTAACGCGATACTTATGGTTCGATAAAACAGTAAAACGAAATAAACAGTGTGGACTTGTACAAAAACGGCAGAAAACAATTGAATTCAATGTCTTCTAAACTTTTATATTCATTATGTTGCATTTTCTTCTGATATATTTTGTAGTATTTGAGGTCGATGGTAGAATAAAACCATTTTCTCTACCAACATCTGTCAGTCTGGTTATTTATCCCCTGCCATGAGTGAAAACTCATTATTATGAATATCTTACCGCTTTGTTCCACCAACACCAAGGAAGGAATTATCAACATCCCCCAATACGTGTTTTCTGCCACCAATGTGATCGACTGTGTATTTTACATTTTCGTGATTCATAAGAATCACAAGAATATATTGTTAAATTTTCATTGCGATATCTTCAAATATGACAAAGATGCATGTGATCTTGCGTGGCATCGTCACGCACGCTATCGTTCGGTGACCCTAATCGGCTGTAGAGCTTTCGGCAGGTACTCCAAGATCGATTCTGTGAAATGGAAAATGTAAAGGTAAACTCACCGATAAAGTCATCAAAACGTATCAACTTATCGTGGGCTGACAACTCGTCAAAATCAATTCGCAGCTGGGGATATGTTATAATGAAATATGCAACGTATTGTATTTATCACAAGGTCCTAGCCAACAAAAACCAGCAGCATTTTCTTTGCCCAGAAGGATCCAATTGCTGTGCTGGAAGCAGTGCGACATGTACAATAAAGGATTTGCGGGGCGCAGCGCGTCTTGCCGATGCACCGCGTCCCGTTGGTTAGCGTGTGAACGCTGACCTAAGCAAATTATTAGCAGATGGCAACGTATCACGCCGATGCTCCGCGTCTCGCCGGCTAGCGTGTGAACGCTGACGTTAGCAAAAGAATGAATAATAAATCGTATATACATTATCAAAAAAAAATTCAAAAATACCCAAAGGGGGTTGGACACCCAGGACGTAACAATAACAACGATTCTTTCGATGCAGTTATTTGGAAAATAGCTATATTTTTATATTTGGCTGCAATTTCATTTTGCAAAACGGTCTTTTTGGCTGTCTTAAAGTGCTTGAAGTCCTCCAGGTCACCATCGAACGTATGATAATGCCTAATAGCCTGATGCCTTGATCAGAACAAAAAATGCTTAAAAGACGCAGGAAATCGTGAATCGGTTCAAATATGGAAAAGAAATAGCTTGGCCTTCCACATCAATAGGAGATTCAGTCGATTGACTAGATGATTTATCGTCTATATTGTAGATTCTACTCGATCTTTGGAAATCTGCGATTCCCAGAATGAATATAAACATCGAGAAAAGATGAGTATTTGATCATTTCACTCTATTTCCAATTATGGACAATTATCATTAGAAAGGTGATCGCTGCGGCCATGTATGGCATACATTTTTTACATACAAGGATAATTATAATTTTCTGTAGTGAAAATGCGAATGCGTATGAAGCGTAAGTTACAACCACTATTGCCTATTGTTAAATAATTCATTAAAATTGACGTGGTCATAAAACGACATAAATTCTTATTAATCTGGTGTTCAGAGAAGTCTGTAGTTTTCTGAGTGTCCTCGAGAGGCCCTCAATTGATAGGCAAACGTCTAGCCGATTTTTCTAGATGTTCGGTCATTTGCGGTTTCCACCCCACTTCACGCAGGGCTTTTTCCGGTTTCTGTATCAAAAAGCACTTCTATCATGGTCTTCAACTAGAATACTACTATTCCGGTCTTTCTTCGAGACTACTTCGGTTTCAAAGTGCACGCTTCACGGTTCAAGTTCCCGGTAATTCTTCGATAGTGCGCAACGGAACTCAATCGGTCTCGTCACAATTTCTTACAGTGCTTCTCGGAACGTTCGATTTACGCCCGGACGTTTTGAGTATACTGGTGCGGCAGTTTGTCGAGAAAGGACACTTCGTTCTCGATATTTAAACGGCACGCTTCTAATACTTCGAGTTCGGTATTCTACAAGTACGCAATACACCGTCTTCCTTCGGTCAACTCCTCGGTACGGCGACTGCAACCGTTTCTGCAGTGCATTTAAACAGTTCGATTTATGCCCGAGTTAATTGAGTGCACTTACTAAGGATGTCTTCGACAAGCTTCATCCGGTTACTTATTCCGACGAAACTTCGTTTTCTGGCTTCATGTGGAACGCTTCTATTCGCGTGTACGGGTTTGTTCTTATACCAGGTGTACAAGTATGAAATGCGGATTTCAGACAACAGATGGCGCACGAATGGAGTTTGTGCTATAAAGATTTGACACTGCGCCATTTTGTTGTGTCATCAACAAGTGTGAGACCCGCACGAGTGATAAATTGGAAAAGTGTCTGCATAGTGTTGTGTCGTTGTGTTCAATATGTCGAAATTTATACCGAACAAAGAGCATTCGCGGGCAGCATAATTTTTTGCTTTCATTCGATGTAAACTGCTGCTGAATCATACCGATTACTTCGAGAAGCTTATGGTGAATATGCTTTATCGCAAGATACATGTGAACGATGGTTTCGGCGTTTCAAAAGTGGTGACTTCGATGTTGGACGAAGACGATTCGCAAACACAAAAACAACTCGCCGAGCAATTAGGCGTGAGTCAACAAGCTGTTTCCAATCGGCTATGAGAGATGGAAAAGATTCAGAAGATCGGTATATGGGTACCACATGAGTTAAACGACAAGCAAATGGAAAAGAGCAAAAACACATGTGACATTTTGCTCGCTCGGTACAAAAGGAAGTCGTTTTGCATCGTATAGTTACAGGGGATGAAAAGTGGATTTATTTTGAGAATCCCAAGCGTAACAAATCATGGGTAGACCCAGGCGCATCATCCACATCGACCGCAAGACCGAATCGCTTTGGCAGAAAGACGATGCTCCGAGCTTGGTGGGACCAGAGGGGCGTGGTCTATTATGAGCTGTTAAAACATGGGGTGTATGTTAATGAGTATGAGTACATTATATCCGGCTCGAAGGACCAAAAAATGTATGTTAATGATTGTGAGTAAATTATATCTAATCTATCGACAGGTAGCAAAGTCGATACATTCGCACGTAGCATGTCGAGTGACAGATGCGAATATTAAGATTAAGGATCCTGGTGACAAGTATAAATAATTAAATGAACTCAGTAAATTAACAATAATAAAATCAATGTTTATTGAAATTATGTAACATTGGTTGCATGAAAAAATACCTGTTGGTTATGATAAATATATTACTGTGATTGGTCTGGCCTGCGTGTTGATGTACTGTTGGTGACTGGGTCTCAGGCCTCTGAGTTGCCTTGGTGATTCCGTGTGGTTGATCCTGGTGATCAGGTCTGATTGTAGAGCTCGAATAATGCCACACGGCAGGCTGATGAGAGTCCGGACGCCGATGATCGGTGCTAAGCAGAATGGCGTCTGTGCAGCCAACGAGCGAACCACGCCGTTGACGTTTATGTGAATGGTTCTATGGTTCTGGTGATCTGCTATGATTTTCACTAACACTGAGTTGAAACACGGGTGATTTGACCAAGAATGTACTACACTATAGTAATGAATGCGCACTAAAGTGATTAGAACGAGTGAATATCTCTGTGAGTTTTACGCGGGAACGTGTACTGCGAGCGACTCGAGTGAGAACAATGGCCACATCCGTCGACCACGCGGCAGAGTATCAAGAAGACGGACGTGCGTCACAGCTTGCTGGTGATTTGCTGTCAGCGATGGAAGGCGAGACTTGTGAGTGGTCTTGCCGATGGGGCCACGCTAACAGTGTTGGCCGCTTGAGTGAGCTTCGATCGAGGATGTGAGCAGATGGACAATATGCATGAGTGCGCGGTCGATAAATCGATATAGCATACCTGCGAGCTATACCATATGACGCGAGGCGTCAGATGATTGTGACTGTAGCGTGTGCATGAGTTGAGTGTGTACTTGGTAAGCGTGAAAACTGAACATGGGGAAACGGTTAATACTAAATGTTACCAACAACAATTGACCAATTTGAACCGTTCGCTGCTTGAAAAAAGGCCAGAATACCGAAAGAGGCAACACAAAGTAATTTTTCTTCATGACAATGCGCTATCACATACGGCAAAACCGGTTCGCGACACGTTGGAAGCACTCAACTGGGGAGTCTACCCCATGCGGCTTTTCTTACCAGACTTGGCTCCTTCCGATTACCACTTGTTTGCATCGATGGATCACGCACTTGCTGAGCAGCGCTTTGGTTCGTACGAAGATGCGAAAAAATGGCTCGATGAATGGTTCGCAGCAAAAGGGGAAGATTTTTACTGGCATGGTATTCACAACTTAATGTAACAAATTAATGTTAAAATTAAATATAACAAGCGATGGAGCATACTTTGAACAAATCTCTTTTTATCATTCTTCCGAATTTAACGTGTTTTAATAGAAAAAAAATCCGCATTTCATACTTGTACATCTGGTACTAAATATAAACGTAAGTTTCATGGAAGAGGTTAGAGGATAAAGTGGAAAGGGAGGAAATAATTCCGCGTAATAAAACTGGATTCAGGAAAGAAATAAACAATAAACAAGATAAGCGTATTAAACTACTTATTATAGAGAGAAAAAAAAGGAGAAAGCAGCCTTAGGCTACATAGACAGAAGGGTATGAGGGATGCGACAGAGAGGAGGAGAATTAGGAAAAAACTAAGAGGGAGGTTTAAGGTATACATGGAGACAGTGAGTAGGATGAGGACAGGATGAGGATTAGGAGACAAATTTTGGATGGCGAAAAGTGTCGAACAGGGATGCTCGCTAAATCTGATTGTGTTTAAACTGTTAACGACGAACATGGAGCAGGAGCTGGGAGGAGTAAGAAGGAGAGAGATTTAGATAGGAAGGAGAAGGAAACACTCTTTGGCGTATGCGGGTGATTTGGCCGTGTTAGCAGGGACCAAAATAGAAGGTGAGTTCAAATGCGAAAAGTGTAAACGTGCAAGCAAGGGAAAGAGGAAGGGAAGGCTTGCGAGGTCGAAGGAGGAAGATAAGAGAGAATAAAATAGGGGGCGTATTCGAAACTCGAGGTACAACAGATGGTACAGGGAGGTTATGGCCGTAGGGATCCAAAGATTCCTGGACGGGAGAAGGGAGAACTATCTTAGCACGAAGGTAGATATTGGGAAGGGAAATCAGGACGGGTTTGTAGGATATGTGAGGCATAAAAGAAGACGTTGAAGCATGTGTTGGGCAAGTGTAGGAGAGTACAGGAAGAAGGGAGCGGAAAGGAAGAGAGGGTAAGAGATATTGAATGAGGAATGGCTTGGAGAGAATTGGATGAAGAAGCTGAGAAAAAGAAGAGAGAATTCGGAAAAGAAAAGAAGGACGAGTGATGTGAGGGAGAGTGTTCAGAAGGAGGCATGCGAAAATGACTGGAAAGTATAGAATGAAAGAGGGGAAATAGAAGTCGAAGCGGAGGAGGGGAAGAGAAACAAAAAAGAGTAGAATAAGGAAAGATTTGTAAATTTTATAAATTAGGTAAATAGATAAACGACAAGGGAGAGAGGAGCGTGTGGAACCCAGAGATGGCGACAACGGAGAAAGAACGTTGAAGGCGGGAGGCGAGCAGTGAGCATGCATGAGGGAGAAAAACCATAGCTTAAGTAGGCTAAGTAGTTAAACTAAATAAGGTAGTGATAAGATTTGAAGAAGAATTGTAAGAGAGAGAGAGAGAGAGAGAGAGAGAGAGGTTGTCCTTGTAACCCTACGGGGGTCAATGAAGCATTATTACTTATTGAAATTATTAAAAAATAATTCTTGGGATTTAAATACATGTATTACGATAAAAAAGCGTGCAAATTTGAAATTTCTGGCTCAATTCTGGCTTGCTCATGGAAGCAGCTTTCTTCCGTGAATGTGCGCCTTATGGATCTCGGCACAGAGTAGAACCGTATAGTAACGAACATTTTCAAAATTTCAAGTTCAGGTTTTGACTCAGAAAGTACCCAAAAGTTGGAGCGAACGCACCTCCTTATAAAAATTGCAAATTACATAAAATTAAAACCCCTCGATCGATTTTCACTGGATTCAAAACTAAGTATTCTTGTCCTCTAGCCAATTTGTATGCTAAGTTTCGGATCTGTCGGTAAAAATTTAAGAAAGCTAGAAAAACAAACGGTTTTTTTTAAATTAAAAAACTCATAATTCCATGAACTTTCAACACCTTTATCGATTTTTGCTAAACTCAATACCAAACATCCTTGTCTCCTAGCACATTTTTGTTGAAAGTTTTAGATTGATAGCTCTGAACCGACGTAAGTTAGAGAGATCACGCCCTCTTTTCGAAAAATTCAAAAGACGATTAATGTTGAAAGTTTCAGGAAGATCGATCTACCCATGCACACACACACACACACAAAATAAAAATATGTTTAAATAGTAATGTTCCAGATACTATTATATCGGAAAAATAGTAAATAATAGTGGCTGTAATAAACATAAGTAACCTTTTGAATTTGGCAATAGTAAGCAACTTTAATAATGGCAATGACAACGATTTTCATTCAATCTCATGAGGATCTCGTGATCTGACTGCGGTTTTTAATTACAAATTTTCGACTCACTTTATCGCCTTTTCTTCTTCCACCTTACTTCCTCTCAGCACTGCTTTACCAGTCACCTGCCTTGCTCCTTCTCAATTTTATTCTCTTCAGATTTCGTTCTCAATTTTTCTCTCTTCGCCACTTCCCTGACCAGTATATGTTGCTATACTCATAACAGCCATTTCGCGTAACTTTCCTGCTCCCCTCCATCTCCTCTAAATGCTCCTATCCCACAATCCCTAACGTAACCTATCACCGCCTACAACACCTACCATGCCAGCCTTATCGTTATTCTTGCTTTCCTGACTCTGCCCTTTGCGTGCTTCTCTGCCCCTTTGTTATTTTACCTGCTCTATCCTTTCCTCGCTTCATTTCTACTGCTACCTTCTTAAATATGTCTTCTTCTTTCCTACATCTCATCACTTTCGTATTCTCCACATTCACCTCCAGTTCCTTGATGTCTCTAACTTTTGTAAACTAGAGCTATCGAGCTGAAACTTTCTACACGAATAGGTCAAGGGATAATATTGTTTGGTATTGAGTTTCGCATGGATCGGTTGTTCGAAGGGGTTCAGATTTCATTCAATCATGCATTTTAGTAATTTTTCGAAAAAAAAAATATATATTTTATTTCACTAATTTTCGTCATTTTTCATCTATCAAACTAGAACTTAGCATACAAGTTAGCTAGGAGATAAGGATACTTTGTCTTGAAATTTGTCAGAATTGATCGTGCGGTTTAAACTTTGTGACATTTACAATTTAACTTAATTTTCAATTCTATTGAAAATTTGTATCCATTTCCTCTATGAGAAAGCCAGCGTTTAAATAACTATTACCCGTAAAATAGCAAAATTCAAATTTCCGCGCTTTTTTTGTTTGGCACCAATATGCACGCATATTACTAAAGACTTGGGTGCGGCGGATCCTGGATGGGAAATAGTTTAGTGAAAACTAATATTTTCCCTTTTCGCATTGTTGAGAATTCCAGTTGAAGATGTTGGTTGGAATCTACAATATATTGAAAATTATGAGTTTTCACTCACGGCAGGGAAAAAGAAACCAGACACATAGATGTTTAAAAGAGAAAGTGGTGTAATGGTACCATCTACTCTTATGCTGTGAAATAATTTGGAAAAAATATACAAAATATTACATAATGAAATAAAAGTGAATTTAATGTATATATGTACGTATGTTTTAAGCTGGAAAGCACCCAATTGTATTAATTGTGTGCTGACAGGTGAAAAGGTTAGTGTGATGCAGCCAGCGCTGCAGAGCACGACACAGAACGAGAGCTGAGAATGCACAAGCAGGTAGAATGAGTTCACAGCACTTTTCCAGAATGCTTAATTGTGGAAATGTACTGGGAATGAGAGCGTGCATGTACAGTTATACCAGTTGAGCAAAAGCAGTATGAAATATAATGAGAAATAACGTGATGTAGTCAGTGCTGCAGCGCACGGCAAGTGAGAGTATAAGGATGCACAAATGAGTGCAATATACTCACTGTACTTTTCCATCAAGCATAGTTGGAGGAAAGCACAGTAAATAGTAAGCACACGCGCAATTGTATTAATCCAGCAGGCAAATTATATTGAGGAAGACGTGGTACAGCCCGCGCTGCAGAGCACGTAACAAAGTGAGACCTTTATGAGGATGTACCGATGAGTTTTACACTCCTCACCGTCATTGAATTGCGATGAATTGTAACGGTGTACCTTACGTTGTGTTTGAGTCCTGATGAGCACGAATTTACGAATTGTTCGTAAAATTCGCGGTATGTTGTGCGAGTGTCATCAGCGTGATTCAATTGACGCGCATAATACTGGATTGTCTGATAATCAAATAATTATTGATTCGGTGGTGCGTGTTATTCGTCGACGCGGTTGGCTGAATGAGCCTGCTCTGCATCCCATACTCAATGAAAGACGTAAGTAATATACAGCGTTAATTACTTTTATTTTCTTTCCTTTATCTCATAAGATTTTTATATAGTTCGACGGTATGAAGACGAAGAAATGGGATCCGACACCTATGATTTCGATGAGGAGGGTAAAAACGATTCAGATGATCATAGCAGGGACATCGGTGACAGCTCCGCAGGTAATCGTTGGATAAATTTTACCCAACCATTCTGCGGTTATAAGCCAACAAACGGTCTTTTCATGGCCGGCCCCGCGAGAGAACCAGATGGAGCCGTCGCAGGTCCAGTGCGATAATACAGTTCAAACGATGATACGAGGGTCAATCAATAAATAGTCGGCCTTGCGCCATCTGTTGGTCGAGGAAAGAAATCAATAGCAACGTTTAGTAGTGCCATCCTTCACATGACTATTGTCAAAGTTTCAGCTCGCTGCGATGTTTAGTTTGCGTTTGACAGCCATCGAAAGACAAACAACTTTTGTGTTTTTACAAAGATGGAAAATGAGTATCGTGCAGCGATTCGATTTTTTTTTTGAAAAAGAAAACGAACAATGACATCAAAGCGGAGCTAGACGAAGTTTATATGGACCTTGCACCTTCGTTATCAACCATTAAATATTGGACAGCTGAATTTAAACGCGGTCGTACGAGCATTATTGACGATGAACGTTCAGGTCATCCAAATGAGGTCGTCATACCAGAAACAATTGAAAAAGTCCACGATATGGTGTTAAATGATCGGAGACTAAAAGTGCGTGAGATTGCTGAGGCCACAGGCATATCACATGGCTCAGTGATTTCAACCCTGAGTGATCAGTTGGGTATGAAAAAGTTATCCGCAAGATGGGTGCCGCGTTGCACTGTCGACCATAAAAGAGAACGTGTAGCTGATTCAAAGGCGTGTTTAGCGATCTATAAGCGTGATCCTGTTGAGTTTTTGCGTCGTTACGTAACCGTGGATGAAACATGGATCCATCACTATACACCAGAGACAAAGGAACAATCGAAACAATGGACTTCACCGACCGAACGTGCTCCGAAGAAGGCGGAGACGGTGCCATCGGCCGGTAAGGCCATGGCCACAGATTTTTAGGATGCACGCAGCATAATCTACATCGATTAACTTCCGCCGAAAAAAACGATTAATGGCGAATACTATGCAGCCGTACTGACCCGATTCAACGACGAATTGAAGAAAAAACGTCCACATTTTGCGAGGAAAAAAGTGCTCTTCTATCAAGACAACGCACGCGTTCACACGTACCCAGTTGCCATGGCCAAAATTCATAAATTTAAATACAAATTGCTTTCACATCCACCGTATTCTCCAGATTTGCCCCCCCCCCCCCCCCCGACAACTTTCTGTTTCCAAACCTGAAAAAATGGCTTGGCGGAAAGAGATTTGGTTCCAGAGATGACTTCGTCGCCGAAACACAGACCTATTTTAAGGACCTTCCGAAATCGTATTATTCGGAGGGCATCAAAAATTTGGAAAATCGTTGGAATAAGTGTATCGAGCGAAAAGGAGATTACGTTGAGAAATAACACGATTTTTGTCCAAAAAAACGCGATTTTCTTTACCAAGCCGACTATTTATTGATCGACCCTCGTACCAATAGCAATACAGATAACGAGGATGAAGAAGAAGAAGAAGAAGAAGAAGAGGAGGAGGAGCAGGACGAGGACGATGACGACGAGGAGGAGGAGGAGGAGGAGGAGGAGGAGGAGGAGAACCCGGTAGATTCAGGTAAGCTTTTAATAATACAATTACGCTGACAAAAATAAAAAAATTACGGGGATAATAATAGTAAAATGAAAAAACAGGGCACGAGTCGGACCCAAACGTTTTTCGCTTTGCACGATTCACTGTGCCGAGCCCGCCGACAATCGAGTAAGTTTACGAAATGCGTCGGCGCACAGTGGGGCCAATTCCCGAAAAGCTGGTCAAAAGTCGAAAACGTAGTTCATTCTGTTTGAGATATAGTATATAAGGGTTTTTGGGGTCGCTGATTACGAATCTGAAGTCAAAATTGTAAAAAAACAATATTGCGGGTTCAAAATGGCGATAGTAAACCGAAAATACTCAGTTATAATACGGAATGTTTATCGAATTTGTATGAAACTTGGTTTCTGTAAGTTTTCGAGGTCGCTGAATACGAATCCGGTGTGAAATAAACAAAATTCAAAATGGCGGATCCAATATGGCGGACGCAATTTTCGTAATCGGCCGGATTCGCTTGAAATTTGTTATTTAGAGGTTTTCGAGGTCGCTGAATACGAATCCGGTGTGAAAAAAACAAAATTCAAAATGGCGGATCCAATATGGCGGACGCAATTTTCGAAATCAACCGGATTTGCTTGAAACTTGTTACTCGGGGGTTTTTGAAGTCGCTGAACATGAATCCGATGTGAAAAAAAAAATTCAAAATGGCAGATCCAAAATAGCGATTATAAAAAATTATTAACTTTTTATAAATCTGTAAGTAAATTATATATTTGATAAAAAGTAATAAGACATCTACTTTTACATCTGTAATTGTATTGATTAAAATCACTTTTGAAAGACTTATTTTATACTGTTTACAAGTTACATTTCCTTTTTTTATTGAAGTGAATGTACTTCAGTTACATGCAAGTAATTTTTTCTTTGAAGCACATATTTCTTAAAATCATGTTCTGAAACAAAATAGATTTTGTGAAATAAAATTAACATGTCAAACAGTTAATTTATAATTATTTTAGTTTAAGTAAACTTTTTTTAAGATTACTGTATAATAATTTGATTTACAGTTTTAAAATAAATGTATTTGGATTACAGAGTAATGATTTTCTTGTTTAAAAGAAATATTTTGTACATATTTCAAATAAGTAATTAAATTTTTAATCGTTTATAAAAATATTGAAAAATGTATAATTCAAATATATAAGAAAGTGTAATAAGGAACACGATTTTTAAAATACTAACATATTTATTTGAGAAATACAGTACAAAGCCAAATTCAAAAAATAAATTTATATTAACAAGAATATTGTTCTAATATTAACATAAAAATTAGTCTTCATCATCAGCCGAATTGTCTGTATAAAAATCTGAAGAATTTGACGACATCGAAAAAGAAGAGATAGAATCATCAGTAGACGCATAAACAGTTGGTGAAGTAAGCAAAGCAATTGTTTCCGGAAATAAGGACTTTAATTTCTTATGTGGCAATTTCTTTAAGCTTGATATATACGGATCTGATGCCACTAGCAAGGGCAAGAAAAAATCTTCCATCGATTTTGTTCTGCTGCATTTTCGTGCAAAATCTTCACGGTATCTTTTAATATATTTATTACAAGACTCCTGTGCATCTTCAGACATTTATCCGATTAGCAATAAAGCAGATTGTATTATTTCAGAGCCGTGAATTCAAAGTTCGTGAACAGAAGTAGGCATGTAGAACCAGGGATATAAGTCGACGAATTTTCGAGCTGTTTCTATTGTGTATTCTTGGAAATGTGGTGCATTAATTTCATGACCACTTGAAATAGCTTGTAAAATAACATGGAACCTTTTAATAACATCTTCGTCAACGCCCGTTATAGTAGCGGAAATTGATGCATTTTCGAAAAATCGTCGAGCAGTGTTCCCATCATTCGTACTACCATATCCAGGCTTTGGTTGATCCACAATAAGTCCTAACTGTTGGCGAAAACCTTTTTGAATATTTTTTTTCTATTTCCTGTCGCTTTCTTATCTTCACTTGTTCGCGCTTGCCATTTTTTAATATCCAATTTATACGAAACATGCAAACAACATTTAAATAATCGAATCCACATATTGTGACGTACTAACTATCTAATAACGCGCGGTGCACACTAAGGCATCGCTACCGCGCGTTACTCTACCGTTATTCTACCCGAAAAATACAAATAACGAAATATTAAAAACCAACGACGATTTTTAAAAATGAAGTTCCAGTGGGCTACAGGACATGAGCTACAGGACCGCCACCAACTATAGTTATACTGAAAGCATGGGCCAGCTGGAGGGGATTCTGGTATAAAAAGACCAGAATTTCGGCACTCGAGGAACAGTTTTGTTCGCGGGTCCCGCCAACGCAGAAGTCCAGGAAGGAAGAGCAGCCAACCCTCGCTAGGTGCAGCCGCACTGGTACCAAGAGAGCCCAGCTGTGGTACCTGACATACATCTTTGACGGGAAGCAGCTGAGCCGGTGCTGCGTTCGAGGCCAACGCACCGCTGACCCAAGCAACAACAGAGCGATCTATTTCTGTCTCTCTTTCTCTCACTCTGGCAGCCGAGGACAGCCAAATACACGGGCTAGGCTCTCGATCAGTATGGCAAAGGCCTATAAATAATATGAACATAAGAAATTCGGTAGGGATATTAACGTAGATAAAAAGAAAAATATAAAAAGGCGATAAATGCACAGGGTACGGCCCAGGGAGATCAAGTAGCTGCGCATGCACCCAGAGTGCATCCCACCGACGCCAGATCGTAGCGGCGGTCGGGTGGACGCGTAAGTCGACCTTTAAAAAATACATATATCCACTCCCACCAACGGGCCTGTAGCGTTGGAAATTGAACCACTCAGCGGTAAAATCAAGCGACAGCCGGTTAGTTACCGACGGTGGGCATGCTAAGCATTTACCTAGGAATCGTGACGAACAGATAGAAATTATCAAGCGGCGTTTATCCTTCTGTTGTCAAATCAATTGGAGTGAAAGAATACTCTCACATTAGGAATATATTATTTATCAACGTTCTCTCTCATATCATAACACATATTAATTATAAAACATATTCTTTAAATTCACCCGCGGACACGATTATAAATGCACTCGTGTGCCCGGGAATAGTTGAATGTAAGGCGCGAGGTAGCCATAATACCGGAAAAAAAGGGTCAGATAATTCAATTTTCTATTTATTTTCTGATGTATCACACAATTTTTATCTGTTTCATTGAATAAACCCTACTTTTACCTACTACAAAAGCTTAAAAATTACTTTTCTTCCTGCTCGAGTCCGAACAAGCCCTTCAAGGGTAATGTCAACGCTTAATACCGTTACAATATGTAATGTAGATAAGCCAAAAGTTAAATTATCTCTATTAATTTCTTTTTTTAAAAGTACATCGATCTTATTGAAATCTTTACCAGTAGCATTACATAAATAGCAACGTTGAGTAGAAGCAGTTGCAGTAATTGCGTTACAAACTTTACCATCAATCATAGTTAAAGCAAGTTCGTACGTAACAAAGATCTCTTTTCCATTTATTACAGTTTTAAAAGGCATAAGTTTGTTCGCTTGTTCTTTTATATACTCTGTTTAACAGTGGCCTCAGTAGTTCCATGCAAAAATTCAATTTTTATTGGTCTACAAAAGCGTGGTGATCAAGCGAATCCGACCGATTTCGAAAATTGCGTCCGCCATATTGGATCCGCCATTTTTAATTTTGTTTTTTTGACACCGGATTCGTATTCAGCGACCCCAAAAACCCCCGAATAACAAGTTTCAAGCAAATCCGACCGATTTCGAAAATTGCGCCCGCCATATTGGATCCGCCATTTTGAATGTTGGTTTTTTGACACCAGATTCGTATTCAGCGACCCACAAAACCCCCGAGTAACAAGTTTCAAGCGAATCCAATCGATTTCAAAAATTGCGTCTGCCATATTGGATCCGCCATTTTGAATTTAGTTTTTTTGACACCGGATTCGTATTCAGCGACCCCTAAAACCCCCAAGTAACAAGTTTCACAAAATTATATTCATTTGAAAAAAACGTGCAACAAGTGGTTAATGTGAATTTTTTATTTTTTATATTCAAATGTGCACTAAAAACAAAGTTGCAGCTAGCTGCAGCTGATTTTTACTAATTTTGTTACATAACAGTACAAACTTTAATTTAAAACTTGTTTCGTTGCGGAACACTGGGGAACTTTTAACTTTTTCCCTGTTTTTCTAAAATGATTGCACATAATTTTTCATTTTTTTCTACGTTAGACATTGTTTAGCTATTAATTTATATGTATCTGTTATAATTTTCGACGCATATAATAATAAACTACTTTCTTCAACCTGAAACCTCCATTTTGCAGAATTAAGAAACAGCAATTTTACGATTTTCTACGAATTTTTTAATATGACGCTTGAATATGAGCTCGAACAATCGAGCAATTACTTGCGCGAAGGTCTCTTTTGTACTGGCTTATACTTGCCAGGTATACTTCACTAGCCCTTATAAAATGTTCCATTATATTCTTTAAACATTACTCTATCCACCTATGTACTCTAAATCCTTTAAATGAAACTTCATTTTTCGACTTTTGACCAGCTTTTCGGGAATCGGCCCCACTGTGCGGAGGTTCCCGGGTGCAGTCGACGGATTCGAGGACTAGCAGCAAATATAAGTTTGTAATTCTTACGTTACACGAATTATATACATAGTATATAGCTAGCGACGAACAAAAAATTTAATTAAATGAAATGAAAATTCTAATAAATGGTTTAATTATGCTTGCAGGTGGAGAGACTGGCGATGGAAGGACTGCTTCACGGGGAGATGATATTTTGCCTCCTGGTGAACGTTTCGGTATCGACTATGAGCAGAGACGATATTTTCCACGCTTTAGGATGCCGGGTCGAGAGACAGATTTTTATTTTCGTCAGCCACCGGACGGTATCGATCATCTGACATGGTTCGAGGGCGGTATACGAGATGTTCTCACACATCTTACAAAATCATGCGAAGGACATGATTATGTGGGTATGACTCTGAGCGTACCGTCTTTCGCGCAAGGACCTGTATAGTTATCATTTCGACCAGCTCGTGACATTGTTCCTGACTATATATGTCGACTAACTAATAATGTAGCTCAGAGCGCGCGCGAATTTCGAATAGACGCTGGTACATGTAGAGTGACGACATATATAGTAAGAGGCGTCGAAGGCACCGGTGTGGGCACCAGGCTAACACACGAGTCTATAGCAAAGAAGTCAATTTTACGCATAAGAAATAGCGATAATTTGTGTCTACAACGATCACAGCCCGAGCGCATGCCGAACGCGGTCAAATACGTACGGGCGAGCTTGACAGACGATGGTGTCAAATTCGGAACGGGCTTCGAGGTGCGCAATATACAACAGCGATAGAGCTCACGCGTAATGCAGGGGTAACGACACCGTCTAGAGGGTGCGGTGCGCGCGAAATTTAGCTCTTTCAGGAGTACTTGGTTCACGAGGGTATAGCGATTGTTGTTTATGAATTTCTCACCTTCAGAAAACGCGTTCCGGCTCTGTGAGATGGACGAAAGTCCGTACTCTCTGCAATAGGTAAAATTAATCATACACTCTTAATTCTCTATTACGAGCGTTCTCATCACTACCAGCCAATATTAAATCTCGCTGGTGCGCTAGATAGTCGGGGGTTCTGCGCACAATGTAATTCCATGTATATTCGAGTACTGGAACATCGCTGTAGCTATCAATGAGCTGGATGTAAATCCACTTATTGCAACGGTAATAGAGACTCTCAGCCTGAGTATTGCACAGACTGCAATCGTTCGTTCTTTGGTGTTTTTTGCCTCACTCATCACAAGGGTGAGGGCTCCGCGGGTATCACGTCTCGTAAATATACAGCGTCTGTAAAGCATTGAAAATCAGTAAAGGCTGCTTGTGTATAATTAAAACCACAGATAAAAAGATGCATGCATGTGGTATATCGTTTTGTATTACATGCAAGCAAACTCGACCGACTACGCATGCGTGTTTTATAGCACCTCTTAAGAAACCAGAGGCGTAAAAGGAGAAGAAAAAAGACAAGCCTTCCACGAGATTTTTATTTCATGATTTTGAGACGCAGCAACACAAACAATTGCACGATGATAAATCGACACGAATTCACGAGTCGAATCTATGTGTAACACAATGCGTATGTATGAAATGTCTGAATATCACAGATATGAGACCGATTGTGCTGCCTGTGGTAAACGTGAATTCGCGTTTATCGATGATCCTGTTGGAGAGCTCGTGAAATTGGCATTATCGCAAAAATTTAACAAGACCATCTGTATTGCTCATAATGCGAGAGGTGCCGACGCGCAATTCATTCTACGGTATTTAATCGAAGTGCAAAAAACACAGTTGCCCTTTCTGATTATGAATGGTACGAAGATTGTCTCGATGAAGATTGGCGATGTCGTTTTTCTCGATAGTCTAAACTATTTGCCCATGGCTCTTACCGCTTTACCTGAGACCTTTGGTTTCGCTGATGAAGTGGCGAAAGGTACATTTCCTTATTTATTCAACACACCGGAATATCAGAATTACTCAGGTCCTCTGCCGGATATGCATTTTTACTCACCCGATACCATGTTCTCAGCGGATCGCGAGCGATTTTTTAAATGGCATGAGGAAGAATCGAGTCGCGTCGAATATAAATTTGATTTTGCAATGCAATTTGTGCAATATTGTCGTACCGATGTTACGGTTTGAGACGAGCGTGCTTAGCTTTTCGAGAGTTACTTATACGTTGCGGGAGCGTGTGCCCCTTTACGGAAGCATGCACGATAGCATCAGCATGTATGAGAGTTTTCGGCAAGAATTTTCTACAGAAAGATTGCATTGCTGTGTTACCACCAGGGGGGTATCGCTGGGGCGATAAGCAGTCGCGCAAGGCCGTCGTATGGCTCGTATGGCTCGAGCGTGAGCGCAACTGCGTTATCGCTCATGCTGGACGCACAAGAGAGTATCGCCCTCCGACCGACCTACAAGCTGTCGACGGATACTACGAGGACGCGAGGGTCGATCACGTTCTTCAATTTCACGGTTGCTTTTGGCATGGTTATCCGCGATGTTATCGCGTGAATAGAGATGCTCGAACTAAATTCGGCGATACAATGGATGAGCGATACGAGCGTACCGTTCTTATTTCCGGGCGAATCAAATCGAATGCGTACACTCTAACTGAAATATGGGAATGCGATTTTGACAGATTATTTGAGAATAGCGAGGTAATGTCGTTATACGTGAAAAATCACGCCATGGTAAAGCAGGCGCCTTTCGAACCACGCGATGCATTTTTGGCGGTCGAACGGAAAATTTTGTAAGCTTGTACGACGTCACGAATGGGGAGCTGATACGCTATGTGGATGTATGCTCGCTCTATCCATGGGTGTGTATGAATGGAAAATATCCCGTTCGACATCCGAAATTGTACGTAGGTGAGAAGTGTCGAGAACTCGTCGGACTTGAAAACGGTCTAAGTGTCGTCGAGGGTGTCATGAAGTGTACCGTGGTAGCACCGCGCGGTTTGTATATCCCCGTACTGTCTGTTCGCATGCATGGGAAACTACTGTTCCGCCTGTATAGAACGTGATGTACAGATATGGACACATCCGCGGGCTGTACAGACGATGACACGACTGAGCGAGCGTTTGACGGCACATGGGTCGTGGATGAACTGACAAAAGCTGTGTCGCTCGGATATAAGGTGACGCGTATCTATGAAATTTGGCAATACATTGTTATGCAGTATGACTCGACAACGCGACGAGGCGGTCATTTTGCCGGGTACGTCGATACATTCCTAAAAACAAAACAGGAGGCGAGTGGACCGCCAACAGAGTGTAACGATGATGAGGAAGCAATAGCGCGTTTTATAGAGTTGTACAAGGAGTCTGAGGGTGTATATCTCGAGCGAAGTGCTTTGCAGTCAAATCCGGGTTTACGTTCGCTCGCAAAATTGGCTCTTAATTCATTCTGGGGAAAGTTTGGTCAACGTGAGAATCTCACAAAAACCGTTATCGTTTTCACACGCGCGGAACTAATGAATTTACTAAGGAGTCCAGAGATTGAGGTGACGGGAATGTTACCGGTTAATCACAAGATCATGTATGTAAACTATGTGAGCAGCCGCAATGCTATCCAACCATCCCCGACATCAAATGCCGTGATTGCAGCATACACGACGACACAGGCACGCCTAAAACTATACAGTTATCTAGAGGGGCTCGGGCGACGAATATTGTACTGCGATACGGACTCCTGTATTTACGTGAATCGCCCTGATGGTAACGAGTATGAGCCACCAATCGGTCAATTTCTAGGAGATCTCACGGATGAATTAAGTCAATACGGGCCTGGTAGTTATATAACTTCGTTCGGTTCGGGAGGACCAAAATTTTGCGCATACCTTGTTCGTAAACCCGACGGTACGATTATGAAAAATGTAAAGTAAAGGGTATCACGCTAAACTTTGCGAATAGCCGTCACGTAAATTATAACGCATTACGATCTATTCTGACAGGAGCAAGGAGCGTACATATTATTTTTAAATTCGACGCTATTCGACGCACGGAATTTCACCATGTAGTAACGCGTAAAAAAACAAAATCATGCGAACCTGTTAACACGAAGCGAAAGCGGCACGGGCTGTACTCTACTGTACCGTACGGCTATTGTGAAATACGCTAATTAATTTAACGCAAAAAAGTATATAGTTTTATGGATGAATTCTCGATATTTTAAAATAATCTTTTTGTTTGATTTCATATATCATATTTACTATGTATAATACATTTAAAAAAAATTGATTTATTATGTATAAAGCCGTTGGCTGCTCGTTCTTTTTGTACTGCTATTCGTGGCAGTAGCTGCTATCTCTCTACCGTTTTCTTTGGTTCTGACTTTCTCATCGTTGATTCCTTTTGTCCCGTCTTTCTTATCGAGTCTTTCCTTTTGTTCTGAGTTTCTCGTGCTACCTTCCGTCGACATAATATTGCTGTTTAGAAATTGATGATTCGTAAAATTTGCACATAGAGATGTACGTAGAGTGAGATAAAAATATTGCTTTATTTGTGAGAAATATAAAAACTATCGTTATTTAATTTACATACGGTGTAAACAACAGCTTATACCGCGGGCCCGCGCCTTATCAGCTAGTGCAAGCGCGCCGCGCTTTATCAGCTCGTCAAGGCCGCGAAAATAGCTGATGCCGCGGGGTCGCCGCCACCGCCGCCGCCGGAGCCGACGCGGTATAAGCTTATTTATGAATCAGCTGATAGATTTTGATAGTCACTAACCGATATGGATACACGTTGGAAACATCCATGGACAGCCGTGATAAGCGGTCCTACGGGTTGTGGTAAAACATGATTTGTCAAAAAATTCTTTAAATACATGCGCGAAATGACGGATGTTCCGTTCGAGCGTATAATTTTTTATTACTCAGAGTGGCAATCCGGGTATTCGGAGTACGGTGATAAAATCGAATTTCGCGAGGATTTACCGCAAGCAGCAGACTACTCGAATGGTACAAGACCGAAACTTGTAGTCATTGACGACTTAATGCGCGAGGCATCGAACAATACCGTGGTCGATTTTTTCACCAAAGGTAGCCATTATACAAATCTTAGTGTCATCTTCATCACGCAAAATCTCTTCCATCAGGGTCACGGGCAGCGCGATATCTCCTTAAACGCTAATTATATCGTTGTCTTCAAAAAACCGCGAGATCGCGCGCAAATTCAGCATCTAGCCCGTCAGGTATGTCCCGAGAATCCGCGATTTTTGCAGGAGGTATATTTCGATGCAACAGCTGCACCGCACGGCTATCTATTATTCGACTTGAAACAATCGACGCCTGATAATTGTCGATTTCGCGCTTGTATATTTCCCGATGACCAATACCATTACGTTTACGTGCCTCAAAAAGCAATAAAGGTTCGCGATGCGACGCGCGATGTACCAGTAATGCGCTTGTGATGGCGTTGCGCGGATCTCTCGATAAAAGGCAAACAATTATATTGCAAGCACTGTGTTATCTGAAGCAAGAGCAACGACGTGCAATTTTGCGCAAAGCAGATGTAGCGCTCGTACGGTGTATATGCGAGTGTGCTCTAAACGTTTTACAGGGAAACGTGAGTCTGAACAACGTGCAAAGAATCATCTTCGGAAGCACGCGACAATTCTTCGACGACTAGTCACCAAAAGGGGAAATTGGAGCGGTAAGAAGAAGACCATCGTCGAGCACTGTGTCGGATTTCTCAAGTTGCTTCTTGTGCCTGTCTTAGTCTACATGAGCCATGGAATATGCCAGAAAGATGGTACTTATTCCTCATGATAACATACATCGTCTCGCTGGACTCGCCACTACTGGTGCTACTACTACTAATACTACTACTACAGACCCGTTGCCCTCCGTACAGACTACCGGTACGCCATTATCGCGCCTCGACTCTAAGATGAGTGAAATTCTAAACTCTCACTCGTACAAGAGCGAGAGAGAGAAATGGACAGCGTACCAGCAGGTTTTACAGCGTTATCTTCACATGGTCGAGTACGATAATGCAGTACCGAATATTTCATCAAAACGAAAAATAGCAATACTCGATATTCACGAGAATTAAATCGACGACGTTTTAATGAACAAAGTTAAATCTCGCGTCAATGACACACTCATTATCGATAGCGTACCAAAAAATTTTGAATCTAAAGGAATATGGTTGCTTCGCAATTTGCATCGCAGAGCCGTTGGTAAAAAAATGACATGGGATCGTAACGGTGTTGTTTCCATAGACGGTAAAAGAATTTCAAATTCCAATATCGTTGATCTTGTTAACGATGCTATGCGTGCTAGACAACGCAAGAAACCCATCGGACGATCTCACTTTGCCAAACTTCTGTGAGCGATACAGATGCCACGCGAATTTATCGGCAATCCAGAATTACTACACGAGCCTACACCCACATCATCCTCGACACCGCAGTCTTATTTCACCACGCGATAGCGATAGTAGCAGCAGCAACAGCAGCAACAGTAGCAACAACAACAACAACAACGAGGCCGAGACCGCACACTCAAACAGAGATTTAATGCTCACGGCGGAAAACGACGTCATCGTGGGGAGGAGAGGGATGAAGAAGAGGACGAATAATTGCAAAATATCGCACAAGTAGAATATCGATCCCCTACACAGTTGGAAAAGAAAAAGAAAAAGAATCCATTTAACTGGTCATCGTTAAAATTATGAAAATTCTTTAAAAAATCTATTATGACACCGCTCATCCTGCCTCCTATTCTCGATCGAAAAATTTGGCCCAGGTGGATCGAAAAGTAGCGCGAAAAAATGTTTTACCATGGCTCGAGACACAGGATCGATATAACATGCACCGTCTCGTGCGACGACGATTTCCCCGTCGTACGTACAACATGAGTAATATAGACGATGTATGGAAGGCTGATTTAGCTGATCTTCGTTCGATAGCCACGTACGACGATGGGTGGGAATATCTGCTTGTTATTATCGACGTGTTGAGCAAATACGCGTGGGTCGACGCTTTGCGTGACAAAACGAGCGGAAACGTGGCCCGCGGTCTCTCACGCATACTCGCACGCAGTAAGAATCGTCGCCCGCAGCAATTGCAAACTGATCGAGGCAAAGAATTTATCGGCACTCCGTTTCAGCAAATTCTCAAAAAAAATAATATCGATTTTCGTGCTGCTCGTAACCCTGATATAAAAGCCTCGATTGCCGAAGCCTTTAATCGCACAATAAAAGAGCGAATGTCGCGTTTCTTTACATACACGCGAAATAGGCGTTACATCGATGTTTTACAATTATTTTAATATGCTTATAATCACACTAGACACAGCGGAACACGTATTTCTCCGAGCGAGGTAACCCTCGAAAATGCCTCTATAGCCCGAGACAATTTAGCACGGCGTTACGAGCGTAACGCAAGAAAAATTAAAAAGCCTAAATACAGCGTCGGTGTCTTGGTACGTATCAGTACAGCTAAAGCAGCATTCGTGAAAGGATATGAGCGTGGTTGGAGTAACGAATTATTCAAGATTCAACGAATATCAGTGAATTGGGAACCATTCGTGTATATTTTACACGATCTGAATAACGAGACTATTGACGGTATTTTCTACGAGGCAGAATTATCGCGAGTACGAGTGCCTCCGTCATCTGAGAAGACGAAAGGGAAAAAGAGGACAAAAAGGAAGAACGCGCGGAATCACCATTCCTGATAAATATGAGCTCCAAGGATAGCTCTTTCTTTGTCGTACTACGGAGCAACAGTAGTATGCAGTATTATCCGCATAATACGACGACGAAATTTATTACAAAACTACCGCGTCAGATACGTTTGCACGGAGAATGGTCTGTTTCTCTTATGGAAATTGCTTATCCGATGACTCTTTTACATGTTCCTACTGTAGGAAATCTCGTAACTTTTAAGGATGGTGATGATGATTTATCGGGTTTAAATTTTTTAACACGGAGACGCGCTGATAGAGACCGAGTTCCATCTGGTGTATATCGCTCTATAGACGCTCTTTTGGAGAGTATAAATAAGTTACCTGACGTGGCCGGTCATTTGCGCTTTAAATCGCTTCCGAGCGGGCAGGTCGAAGTGGCGCGCATATGCGACGATCTACGATACTACGACTTTCGCATATCGCCCGCTATCGCAAGGCTACTAGCATTCTCGGAAGAAGCCTGTAGGTCTGTAATGATAAAGTCGCATTGCGAATACACAGGGCCGAGGGCTGCATCTCTCACCGGTGCTATACCGGCCAGCATGTTGCTATACACAGATATCTGTGAGAGCTATATTACAGACGATGTACAAACACCCCTCTTACGAGTTATTCCCATTGATACTGATGACTGTCAGTATGATTCGATACAAATTAAATAAAAATATTAAAGAGAAAAGTTATAAAGAAGAAGAAGAATAATAATAAGAACAATAAGAAGAAGAAGACTCGTCAACGAACGGTTGCAGATATTTTTGGATAGCTGAAACAAGATGGCTTTTCTACATGCGCACTCGTGCGAGTGTCTTAAATCGGAACTTGAATTATTTTCACTTCCACCGACGCAAACTACTATCGAAGGCTCCAATTGGGTGTTCTACAAGCCAATATCTTCGCTAACAGATCATTCACCTATTGAATTTGTTATTCCTGGACAGGGTGATGAGTATATCGATCTCGCACATACTATGCTGATTCTGAGAGTGAAAATATCATCTCCTACTACGGAAATTGCCGCGGATACAGCGTCGAAATTGAGTACCGGCCCTGTGAACAATTTCTTGCATTCTATGATTAATCAGACGGATGTATAACATACCGTAATCAAAAATTAGTTTCACCTCCAAATAATGCCTACGCTTATCGAGCGTACATAGAAACACTTTTGAATTACGGTCCAGCGGCCAAAAATTCGCATCTCACGAGCGTTCTCTGGTACGATGATACCCCTGGAAAAATGGATGATATAACATCGGGAAATACGGGTCTTGTGAAGAGAAAACAATTTTTAAATGTCGGAAAAACTGTAACTTGCTCGGTCTTCTGCATTGCGATATATTCAATAGGAGCGGTTTCTATTAAACGGTGTCGAGATACGACTACGGCTGGTGCGGTTTAGAGATTCATTTTGGTCTTGTGGGCGATACAAAGAATGGTCAATGCGGCTTAAAGATTCTCGAGGCATCGCTTCTCGCTCGTAGAACAAAAATAGCCGCTGGTGTGCTGGCGATCGATATTCGATATTCGCCATGCGTCGACCTGTTGCTGCTGTGTAGCATGCTGCGCTCGGCTATGCCGGAGATGGCCGAGGCAGGACCTCGCAGAGTCGAGGCTATGCCTCGCCGGCGTGCCGCGTTAAGCGAGAGATTATCTCTCTCGCTTGACTTCGGCTTCGCTCACCGGCTATTTCACTTATTTGACTTCACCGCTCAACATTGCTTTCGTCAAGCGCAGCCATATTGCTTTTTCCGGCTCGAAGGACCAAATGTTGCGGAATCACTCCTGATGTTGTACGGAACTGACCTGCGAATATATTGAAAATTATGAAGCTTCACTTCACAACAGGGAAAAATGAAACCAGACATATATAGAGAAAGCGGTTTATTGCACCGTCCGCTCTCACAGTACAAAATATGTCGGATAGAAAAAGTAATAAAGATAGAAAATAAAATACAAAAAAATAAACTGCTTCAAGTTCTGATCTGAGTTACCAAAATTGAAGCATTTGTAATACGCTGGTATTTTTATTGTTTTACGAAATAGAAATAGAAATAATTAAAAGAAGAGCAAGAACCTTTGGAACAACGAGGAACGATTAGATCCAACCAATAATATTAATTAGGTGGGTATGCGTTTAACTCGATCAAAGATAAAACTTGATGATCATGTAATACATGATTATCCTGAAGACCGAAAAAAGAAATATCGAATATATAGCCCTCCGAAATCCCAATTTGAGACAGTCGAAGAATTTTTCGACGAAAGTACTGACAGTTCGCATCCCCAGACTCCCTACACAACGAATCCAACGGGGGAAATTATTGCGGATACAGAGAAAAGTCGCAACTTTAATCGAGAAAGTCTGGAATTAATTAAAGTAGATGAAGACAGTCATATACAATCTTTGGAATTAACGTCGAGTCATTTAATTATTACAAAAACAGAAATAAATTGCGAGGAAGGAGGTGACTCTTCAAGTACTGAAGAAATATTATCGAACAATCTCGATAATAATAGTACATCACGTAGTCCTTTACAGATTCAAGAAATTCCAAATAATTCAGAAAGTTTTGCGCAATTTACGTTCCGAGTGCAAGAAACACTTACGGCGAGATCGGGAAATAATTTATTATAATATTTACCACTTGTAATATATAGAGATCGCGGTTACGAAATTCCAGTTCAGATTCCCGCATCCCCCGAACATACTGCAAAAGGCGTCAAGTCGCAGCCCGCTACACACGAGACAGCGGGTACAGATACAGCAGTCATAGCTATCCCGAACCCCGAAGGCACCACGCCCACGTTAGGCCTTTCCAACTCCAGCGACATATTTTATACTCCTGTAGGGGGGTCTACCCCATTCGACTCACCCATCGGTACACAGCCCCTAGTGAGTCATAATAAAACACTGTGCACTCCAAAAGTAAGAAGCAATACTTGTGAAAAATCTGAATTAAAATCAATAATTAAACCTTCCTAGATTGTGCCTCAGAATTTGTTGACAAACTTACACCTGCTATCTGAATACGAACCTGCTATCCCTGGTTGCTCCTCCCACTCCACGGGAAAAAGATCGAGTCCAGATAAAAAAAACCCAGTAAAATACCGCCAGTGGACTTTTCTCTTGAAACTAGTGACCCTGTACCCGACCCTCCTCCCATAATGGTTAATAATAACCAAACGTTGTCTCTTCGAGATGCCCTAGCTGTCATACCTAATAACGACGGTCATACTTCGTCATTAGATATGTTTATCCAAAAATGCAAGGAAGCCTTGGCTATGAAGGGGCTAGGCGCCGAATCAAATTCAGTAAAAGCAGTCCGCATAAAAATAATTGGCGAACCCCGTCGCACTATACAAGGGCAATTTTTTTAAATGATAGAAGACTTGAGTAAATGTCTCAAAGATATTTATGCACCCACGCGAAACGTATATTAGCTGCAAGGTGAACTAGGATCAACATACCAGAGAGAAAGTGAGTTTGTTCGTGCATATTCGAATTGTGTACGAGATTTAGGAAATTTGATACTTGAAAAATATGATGCGAGCTTGAATAATCCCTTGGCTGGCGCATTTATTGATAATACTAGACAAAGCCTTCCAGCTTGCTTCCTACACGGTTTAAAACCAGAAATTGAACAACTATTAACTCCCAATAATAATCTCGAAGAATTAATAAAGCTAGCAGTGCAGACCGAAAAGAGTTAAGTGTTACAAGCAGCCTTGCGTAGCGGTGAACAAGTAACGTCGAGTCCAAGGGTCCCTAAACCCGAGGTGAAACGAGGAGTACACGTAGTAGCAGAAGAAGAAGCATATTGCCAGTTGTGCAATAAAAAAGGGCACAATGCTAAAGAATGTTCGACCCCGAAGACTAGCCAAGCGTTGGCTGTTGGGTTTAAAAATTCGGCAAATATCGGTAAAGGACCGAGCATATGTACGATGTGTCAGAAGAATGGACACTCGGCTGACAAATGTCTTAAAATCTTCCCCCCCTCGAACAATAATAAACCCGTCTTTGACGGTCCTCCGCTCACTGTATGCCAGGTATGTAATAAGCGCGTGCAAACTGCCGACCGTTGTTATGAAATGTTTACTCCCGAAAGGAAGGAGTCGGAAAATACATCGATGTTTTGTCACCTTTGTAAAAATCATGGACACATAGCGAATAGATATCCTCGTTCACCCTCAGCCCCCCCAAAATTAATATCTATGCCACAAGCACAGGTACCATTCAATCTCCGATACCAAAATCCTAGCGATATTCGGTGTCAAATATGTAAAAAAGAAGGCCAAGTCGCTCATATTTGTCCATATCGTAACAACCATTCCCAGCCTTTGAATATCAATCGATCGGAAAATCGTGGAAATATTAATAATTTCAACAATAATCCCATCAATTCAACAGGACCATGTTTTTATTGCAAACAATCCGGTCATTTCATCCGTGAGTGTTCCGCTGGAAGGGAGAACGAAGCAACATATGGAAGAACGGGAAACCTAAACATGCATCCGATCCGTACTATTTCAATCGCAGCTTCAACCCTCAACTGCGAGTAGTCCGAGTCTTTAATATACAATTGCATCGAGAAAGTAGTGTTCTGACGGTTACAATAACGGCATCGGAAGTAATATCCCCTATCACTCTTATGGTTGATACAGGAGTAGGGCCGAATATTTTAAAGAAAGAATTTGTAAATGGACATATCGCTATAAATCACGGAGAAATTCGGCAACTTAATGGAATAACAAGAAATTCAATTTTTACTTTGGGTCATATTATCATACAAGCCTCCGGACGTTTCGCTATTTTCCATATTGTAGATAAAAACTTCCCCATAAAAGAAGCTGGTATATTGGGTTCGGAATACCTTGACGGCAATAGCGTGAAAATTGACTACGAGAAAAGACAATTGAAAATGCAGAATGTAAGAATACCATTTGCATCTCAGGAAACTATTGTTACCCCTGCAGAGTCGACCAAATTGTGCTTCGCGAGAGTAAAAAATTTGGATTTACGGGAAGGTTATCTGCCTCCCCTGGATGCAGGTGAAGGTATAAACATAGAAAGCGGGTTTGTCATTAATAATAATGGAAAAACTTATATTTATGTGACAAATAGCAATAGGTATTCGGTTCAAGTTCAGGTACCAGTACTAGTTAGTTAATGTCATTGGAGGAATTAACTTACAGCACAGGAATAAGGGAATCTACTGACGATTCAAAGACGAAGAAGGAACGACAGGTAACAAGTAAAGTTGAATTAATAAAAGAATATAAGTCCTCGGACGGACTGAGTTATGAAACTAATATAGATAAAGTCAATTCAAGTGAGAATATTGGGAAAAAATTCATTTAGACGGAAAAGAATGCGTTCTTATCAGAGACACTGCCCGCGGAGATACAGAAACTTCTTTAGAGACTATGTCTGATTTTGTGAAAAAATCTATACAGGAAGAAATAAGAAATTGTTTAGAAAATATTGAAGAAGTTTACGAAAACCGTGTGAAAAATTAAAAATCAAGTAAAGAAATTGCTAAAGTAAAAATAGAAGGTCAAGTTGAAAATTCGCAGTCTAGTTCGCGAAATTTTATGGAACCTTGTACGTCGGATTCGAGCAAGGCGAACACTTATATTGAACCTGTAGAGATTATTGTACCTAGAGAAAACGTTGTCTATCCGAATTTGATAGAGACGAAAGTAAACTGTGTTAATGAGGAGACTTGCCCTGGCTCCACAGGGGTATCTGTTCCGACGAAACGGGCAGCGCTCGTTGGAGAATTAAGGGAGCCCAGCTCACATTTTTTCGAAAAACCTGTGCCTATGGAAAGGACAGAAACTCCTCAAGATTATGAAAATTATGTTCAAAAAGAAAGCGTCGTTAATTCAAATCTAATAAAATCAAACATATCGGCAAGAGATAGCGAGTCTAATTGTGTTGGTTATGCGGGTTTTTCGAGCTTTACAGACGTAACTGTGCCAACTGAACGGACTGAACTTGTTGGAGATATGCGAAAACTCGATCCAGATTTTATAGGGATATCTGTGCCCATGGAAAAGACAGAACCCCTTGAAAATATTAATAATAACAATGGGAAATTTAGAAAGGCAACCAGAGAACAAATACTCTGAGAGAATAGAAACATTGAAACAATTGAGTCAGTAAAAGTCAATTTTTCAGATTTTACCCAAGCATCAGAGTCAATAAAAGAAGTAATAACGATGGAGAATAAAGAAGTACTTTACCAGAAAGCTGTCGGACCTTTCGTGCCTGTGAATCATTGCGATCAAACCGTTAATCTTAAAAATGATGAAAACCTGAAGAATTTACGCACAACTTGTACACTTGACCGTCAAAAAAGTTAAATATTATAGAAAATATTAAGGACAAAAAGACACGTTTGAGAAGCGAGATATATAGTCCAAAATCGTATAAAATCATGAACGTTTCGTTAACACAAACATTCAGTGTAGGTAATATCACTCGCGAAATTCAACCTTTTATTCGCGAAAAATCATGTTACGTAATATCAGAATTGGTAATGATCGACCGCTATAATCAAATTAAGGAATTATTAAGACTCGCCGAATTGAACGAAGAAGAAAAAGCAAGTATCGAGACGCTTTTAAAGAAAAGCGCACATTTATACCAAATCCCAGGAGATACGTTGACATGCACCACTATATTGTAACATCGCATTCCTACTACTGATGATCTTCCTATAAATACTCGAGGCTACAGATGGCCAGAATGTACCTAAAGACGAAAGTAGAAGGGGCCCGTTATAGAAAGACAGGGCGTGGCCGGCTGGCGCCAGGGCGTGTCTGGACGAGCCCCGCCCCCTACCCACCACTACCCCCTGCTGCCTCCTCATTGGTTGTTCCGGGGGGCGTGTCTACCCCCACTACCCCACCCCCGTTCCTGATTAGCCCTCACAACCCCCACCACCATTACCCCCATCTCTGATTGGTCCCTACTAGTCCCCACCCCCAGTCAACCTATCCTAGTGTTCTGATTGGTGCAGCATCGCAGCGCCATCTGCCGGATTTTGACCCGTACTTAATTGCCGATGCGCCATCTAATGTCAGTAATCGTGTTACTGATCGTCGGTAAAGAAAATTGGATGTTGGCAGTCAGTCCAGTATAAAATCAATTACCGATACGACATCTACTGACGGTAATCGTGTTACCGATCGTCGGTAAAGAAGATTGGATGTTGGCAGTCGGTCGTGCAGAAAATTACAAATGCGCCATTTATTATCGGTAACTGTGTTACCGATCGTCGGTAAAAAACATTGAATGTCGGCAGTCGGTCCAGCAGGAAATTAATTACCGATGCGCCATCTACTGTCGGTAATCGTGTCACCGACAGGTGGTAATGGAGATTGAATGTTGGCAGTCGGTCTAGCAGAAAATGTATCGGCGATCGGTAAAGCGGATCGGTTGTCAACCGTCGGTATGTAGCCGACCATCGCTACAGCTAATTTCGGACTTACGGAAGATAAGTAGATTGGGTTCCGCGGTAAATAATATTCTGCACCCCACCATCAACCGGTTTCCCCTAGTCGTCGATAACCGAGACCCCTTCACGTAGCTTTTTTAAAAATTTTGTTAATTAAAAAAATTTATTAATTGGAATAACTATTTACAACAGCGGTAAATGAAAACGCTCGTTATTTTTTAGTTTCATAAAAAACTGTTTTATTTTAACATTCTCGTCCAACAAACATGTATTGTTCATCCGTAATTTTCAAATCCGCGGCAGTCACGGCAAGCTGGTGCTGGACCGTCAATTTCTGTTTTCGGACCCGGTTTGTTGAGATGTTTATAGCACGGCATGTACGAGGAGACCTCACGGTCAACCTTCAGATGCTCCGGTAGTTTGTCATACAGAATTTCTATTTTTTCGCCCCAATGTTTCAGCAGCAGCGGTTTCGGTATGTACGCGAGCTCAGCTTTGGTGAAGTCTCGGGGATCCTTGCAGCAGTCGATCACGAATATACTGTCAATAGTATCCATTGTGGTTGGAAAGAGAGGCAAAGATACTTTCACAACGACGTTTCCTTTTCAACTAACTTTTTTTCACAGCTGTTACCATTAGATATATACATCTCGCGTCAATGGCCATCATAGTTAAATATGAAAATGTGTATGGTGGGAGTACTTTCGGATAATAAGACAGGAAATTCAAAAGTTTCGAATTTATTCATAGTAATTCACAAGTAGCATCCAAATCGATCTGTACAAGTTTGTATACATGTGTTTTTATTACAACCGTAGCCCTTAATATTATTGTGTTTTACATTTTTCACACATTTCTTTCTGCGATTTAAATATTTTACGCGTTTGTAGTATTGTGCAGCTATGCGATCGTTTTTCACTCTGTTAGTCGTAAAATTCTTATGAAAATTATCCAGAGTATAACCACGAGCCATAAAATCAAGAAACATAATACAGTATTCACCGCATACTTCAAACTTGAGTGATTGAAGGGGCTGCGTGTTCCATTCGTAGCTTAGACAGTTTCTGCGTAGACGGTTATGGTGTTGGTTAATGAATGGGGGCAATCCATAACTATCGAAAATGATTGCATGTCCATTGTTATCAACATGAGTGGCAACCCAGTGTCACCCAGGTAAATTATGCTCGTCTGTGTTTAGAACCAATGCTGCGGGTCTAGACCAGCGACTCGGGATGCGATCGGCCGGGAATACTCCTTTCGTCTGAGCAGATATTCGTTGTAGAGCGTCTAATATCTGTAGGCTGTTCATGCTGTTTACACAACTGGTGGTGACGCTTAGAGTGTGATTGACGCTGTCTCTGCTGATGATAATGATTGTTGCGCAGTGGTCGTTGCTCTGGCTGGTGTTTGTTACGTGGGGGCGGTGATGGTTGTTTAGCACTCGGTGAGACTACTTGTTTTTCTCTGCCACGGAAAAGTACAGTTATTTCATCGTTAGCCGGTACAGTTCCTCCTCGCAGCGCCGACTCATCACTGTTGCACGATAGTGTAATATCGTTGAATATATACTCTACGCTTTGTTATATATCTCGAGTATTTTTCTCATTTGATGCCTCGTTGTTCGGTTGGCTTTGTTGATTTTTAATAGGTGTTGTTTTATCGACAGGTTGTGAATAAATGTGACTAACCGCGTCGAGCTCTTTAAACAGGAGCCACGAACGTATTTTTGCCACGTTATTTAGAGCACATTTTACATCGTCTTTATTCGAAATACCATGATGAATACAGTAAACGTTGTTGATTGGCATATTTTTTAACGATGGACCCTTGTTTGAGAATGCCTGAACGTTCTGCTAAGCGTAGCGAGACTGCGCACTGCAGGCTAGCATGGGCAACTGCTTGCTGTTGCCACTCAGCGGCAGCACCACGCAGGAGCTGTAAATCCTACACTAGGTCAGCGTGCCAAGCAACAGGTCGCTACGCGAAAGCGCACTACGACGTCTTGGCGAGAAAACGGCTGCTTCGTATAATGCAGCCATCTTGCGTTTTGCTTTGGTACAGCTCTCACCGTCATCGAGTTTCGTGCGTTCTCTCGACGATTATGTGCATAAAAATCAACGACCAGCTCAGCCGTCCTATAGTATACACAACCCAGCCATCATATCTGCATTGATATATCGACGTCGGCACACAGGTACATCCTCATTTGGCTCATCGTGTCGTGGACCCGGCATCAGCTTGATCACGACAGCAAGTCTCAGCAATTGCACACGATTAATATAATCGTGTGTATGGCTATGCAGAAAGTTATTAAACTTTCTGCATAGCCTTTTCAATCAGATGGATGTATATTTTAACCAGAAACTCGTGGCACCGCCTAACAATGCATACCCCTACAGAGCATATATTGAGACGTTACTCAATTATGGACCGGCTGCTAAAAATTCTTACTTAACGACGGCGCTATGGTACGCTGACATGCCCGGTACGTTTGACAGTCTACCAGGTGCATCGAATAGCCCTAATGTCGGTCTGAATAATCGTGAAAAGTACATACAGAATGGTCGGACTTTAGATATGATTGGACATTTGCATTGCGATGTTTTTAATCAGGATAAATTTCTGCTGAACGGTGTGGAAGTACGGTTACGGCTTGTACGCTCAAAAGACGATTTTTGTCTTATGGAGACTCCTACGGCCGGTGTGACACATAAACTACATATCACCGAGGCTACATTACTCGTCCGTCGAGCAAAAATCGCACCAGGCGTGCTGATAGCTCACGCCAAAATGCTTGCAAAAACAACCGCCAAGTATCCTATAACAAGGGTTGAGGTTAAAGCTTTTACGATGCATAGCGGTATCATTGGCGATACTCTGGATAACGTTATTCTAGGCCAATTACCTAAACAAATAATTCTTGGTTTTGTGAATAATCGAGCATTCAATGGCAGTACAACGTTAAATCCGTTTAACTTTAATAATCATTCGATAAATTTCCTCTCTATGTATGTCGATGGTCAACAAATACCGAGCAAGCCTCTTCAACCGGTGTTTGATGGTAACGAAAAGTGGATAGACAGTTATCACACGCTCTTTAGCTACGTTGTACTGTAATTCAGCTGTTGAAATAACCCTAACATTTACAATAATTATTGTATGAGATAGGTCCAGGTATTCTTCACTGTGGCCAGGTATGACAAATTCCCGGGGCCCGTCATCCGTGAGGGACGACACAGGCTTGTAGTGTATCCATTGTGATGCTTCTATAGCCGTCTGCGTTGGAGGTATGGTGAATAAGTCGAGCTCCGACTTCATACACTCGGAGGAGTGTGAGTGTAAGAACGACATTGTTAAACACCTCCAAAAATATCGTTGGTCTTTGCTCGTTTGCGTCTACTACTTTTGATACCTCTTCTCTTTCTCTTTGTTATCCTTTTCTTTTTATTCTTTGCGACACCACGATGTTTCCTTGCTGCAATGCGTCTACGTCTTGCAGACTTTTTCTTCTTCTTCTTCTTCTTCTTTATTCCTAACGATTTTTTCGAAATACCAGTACGCTTTTTCCTCGTCCTCGTAGGCACGCGTCCCGATAACGACTGTATCAGGCGAGCGGTACTTACAGCATTATATCCTGAACCATTCATGAGAAGAGAGATTTTCTCATTGGCTTTTCGTTGTAAATTATCTCCAGATTCGACTGCGCGTCGACGCAATGACTCCTTGAATGGCATTTTGCGACCGCTCACATTCTCGATAACGTGTAAACTCGTGCGAATGGCTTATTTCCCTATAGCTTTAGCACCTCTGGTCAATAGTGGTAAAACACTCCGAAATAGACCACCGAGAAAACTACCGATGCCGTGACCACGCTGATGCGGGGAACCCGCAAGCACGTTACCTATATAACCACCTCCGCCACCTATTTGATTCTCATAATACGCCGTATAATGAGCACACATATTGTCTAATTGAGTCGTTTGAAATGAAGTGTGAGCGTTAACGTTCCATACTCGAATGCAATAGGATTACCCAGATGATCTCTTATATCCACGTCGATCGTTCTGAAGCAATTGTTGAGTAAACCTATGTAATTTGACGATGAGCAACATTTTACTTGCGTTGTACCATACGTGTAGTTTTTTGTATTTAAATTTACAATCCTGAGTAGTGCTGTCTGTGTATCACCTACTGTATACGGTACACAAATATCGCTGTAGACAAAAAGCTGATCGGGCAGAGCCCTATTTGTACACGCGGGTACTCGTCCTACACGTGAAACGCCTCGCATAAGCTGCAGGTAAAGACCCCCTGGGGTTTCTCGGTCAAGCAGCAGCAGTTCTTCGTGTTTCCCAAAGCCCAATATACGTGCTATTTTACTACTCATTCGTAATACTTCACGGTAGCCTAGAGGTTCAGGGCACGGCCCTGTTACCTCAGACTCGAGGGCAACGTACCCGTTAGCCTTTTCAACATTTACAATTTTGATTCCTGCTTCTCGCAGCCCCGGTAAATCATTGATATTTTCCACAATTTCTTCGTGATTTTTGTACAAACCTCGAGGTATTCGGTTTGTAGTAACTTCTTTATTCTCACAAGCCATCCAGCCGAATATCGTATCTGCTTCTTGTAAATGCGTCATCGAATGAAATGGGTATATGAATTTCCGATAAGCCCACAACCCAGCGACCCTTTAACAATATTTCACGCGGCAATTGAGTTATAAAATGTGTTGTTGTATTTTCGGGAAAATACTTCATACTGCTGTTGCTCGGTAGAACAAGAAAAAAATTATCCTCGTCATGCATCGTTTAGACAAAATTTCGTTTATTCGAGACCGTGAACGTTTGACGCTGGTATCCACGAGTTAAATTTCGCGGGATGTCCCACCCAACTTACGAAAATTTGTTTTTTCGCACCGTGTCCTTTTGTCCGTAAAACTTGATCAATCTTGAATTCTTTATTCTTCTCCATACGCTTCTCATGAACGCTCGTTAATTCTTCGGGGTAAAAGAAACCATCGATAGTTTCGTCTTCGAGATCGCACAACGCATACACATACAAGCCCTGTCTATGTAAAACTTTTTTAATACAAAAAATTTCTTCACTCCAATTTTTCTCGTAACCTTTTCCGAAGGTGCCTTTAGTTCTACTGATTCGAACGTAATCGCCGGGTTTGTATTTATACGTTGTGAAACGTCGCTTTTCACGTCGCTTTATCGCGCTAATTGTCATATTGCGCACCGCTGTATCGGCATTATATAGCGTTACGGCGGCCGGTTGCATTTTAATGCTCGAGTGTACAGCATGATTGTACGCATAAACCAATTGTTGTAGTATATCGATGTAACGATGAGTATTACGATGTGTAAAGTAGCGCCACATCCGTTCCTTGAGAGTGCGATTAAAACGCTCGACAATCGAGGCTTTTACATCAGGATTACGAGCAACACGAAATTGTGTGTTTTCATCTTCGAGAAATTTTTGAAGTTGACCACCGAGGAATTCTTTTCCACGGTCGGTTTGTAATGAAACAGGTGTACGACCATCGTTACGCTCGAGAATACGTTTAAATGCCTTTGTTACTCCGCGCACAATTTTGTCCTGCAAGGGTTCGACCCAGGCATATTTGCTGACAACGTCAATTACCATAAGCAGATAGGAGACGTTGTCGTTATAGCTACTCAATGAACGTAGATCCACGAGATCGGCCTCCCAGACATCGTCAATATCTGTAACATTGTAATACAGTCGTGGAAAGACACGGTGCACGGGTCTATGAATGGTATAACTATCCTGTTGAGTGAGCCAGTCATATACGGTGTCTGCTTTATTTTTGCTACTGATTAAACGTCGCGCACCAGCGTATCCAGCTGGATGCGAAGGATCGTAGTACACTTTTTCGAAAGTCATCTTTCACCGCTCGTTGTACAGCTTGTTCTAAATCTTTATCCACTTTTCAAATACTTTTATTACTTTTGTTTTCCGACGTTTTGAAGAAGTATTCCCAGGGTGTGTATCGTCGCTGTCGTCGTAGTCGTCGTTGGAATTATCGCCAATCGCATCCACATTCACAGAATGCGAGTCGTTATGTTGCATCATCTGAATATCTTTTCTTGGTCGTTTAATACCTCTAGATACGCCTAAATCCCACAATCTACTGTTGCCTATAAATTCACGCGGAACGCTCTTTGTGCGGGTAGTGCTGGTGAAAACAATGCATTTTTCGTACCAACGAGATATAGATAACGCTGCAGTACTTGTAAATACTCTTTCCATTTACTAGCAGCGTCTTTACCATACTTGTTTGATTTTAAAATTTTGTATAGCTCAGTGTCTAGTCTTGAAACAGGATCACCCTGGGTCTGTACTGTTTTCTCGTTTGCCGCTGGTGCATGATTATTCCCAGAACCGACCATAGGTATTTCCTCGCAACGACCGTCTGCATCACTATTTCCGTCCTTTACCTCGGACATTGGCACGAAAAACATTTTTATCCTTAACACAGTATTGTTTTGTCAATCGTCACTACCACTGAAAAATTTACTAAATAAAGTTGTGATTATGGGAGCCAGTAAAAGTGGTAAAAAAGCACCACCCCCTTTTTGAATTATAAAGCGTTTCTTCGCTCTCCAATTATATTTCCGTTGCTTACGAGCGACTGTACGAACACCACCACCACCACCACGACGCTGTTTTATCACACATCCTGAGACAAGCTGTCGAAGTATATTTTTATATTTTTTAAAACGTTTTTTAACACTTGACTTGACACAAACAACTCCTTGTAAAATGTTTAACGCGCATTAACAAATACAATTGATTAGAGGCTTATCAGCATTACGCAATATTGATTTTTGCTGTTTTTTATTCGAATGACAAATAGCGTTAAGTAGGGCTATACAACGTTCATCGAATGGAATGTAATGTGTATTTTTCTTCTTCTTTTTCTTCGCGCTGGTGCTATCCCTCATTATTACAGTTTCACAGCAGATGTATTATGATGCGTGATGCGTACACGACTCATATCCATTAGCGACTGGTGTGGTGTCTACTTGTGCTTCCAATTAAATACGTTGACGAGTGTTTTTCGGCATGTAGACCAGCATTCGTGGATCATCGTGAAATATCATTGTACGACATCGACAATAATCGGGTGTCGATTGTTTAAGATTCAAGAGTAGATAACCGTGTGGCTGTGCGGTAGCATCGTAATATGACTCGGTTAGAAATCGTGGATTCTCGGGGTATACTTGTCTCGCTAGATGTGTAATTTGTGCTCGATCACGTGGATTTCTAAATATCACCATATAATTAGCGTTTAATGATATATCACGTTGTCCGTGTCCCTGATGGAAAATATTTTGTGTGATAAAAATCACACTAATATTTTTATGATGGCTACCTTTTATGAAATGGTCGACAATGGTATTATTCGAGGATTCGCGCATTAAATCATCGATAATAACCAATTTTTTCAAGTTATTGTCGCTCGAATAATCCTCTTGTTGCGGTAGACCCTCGTTAAATTTAATTTTTGGGATTTTGGATTTTTTATTACTCCCAGTCTTAGTGATTAACGACGACGGTTGTTGTTGTTGTTGTTCACATGTGTTATTCAGAGCAGCGATATCAGAATCGAGAGTATCTCCATAATAAAATATAATACGGTCAAATTCAACGTTACTCATTGAATTGAGAAACTTTAGAAATTTTTTCACGAAAACTGTTTTCCCACATCCAGTGGGGCCACAAATCAGCGACGTCCACGGATGTTTCCAGCGTACATCCATTATTATTTTTACTTATAAAGCGTGACAAATCGACGATACTATTGATGATGATGATGATGATGATGATGATGATGATGACGGTGAATATCGTAGAGCAACGAGATGCAAAATCGCATACACCAAGTGCACAATAAGCGCGTTACCCAGCCGGGCGGCGGCGGCGGCGGCGGCGGCGCGTACCCACACGTCGTTATTAGCTTATCAGACGTGTGCGCGGGTGCGGTTCAGCTTATACAGATACACGCTCGCCTGGTCATAAGCTTATGAGCGAGCGTGTGTCACCGCGGCACATGCGCACAATTTAGCTTTTTAAAGCGCATGTGTATTCAGAAGATTGTGTTTTTTTTTGTTTTTCACTATTTGACGTACATTTTTAATCAAATTTTTTAAAGCAACTATTAATGCTGATGATGCTGAGTAAAAAACACGTTTAAATAGCATACATGTTTCTTTATTGTAGAGAGAGAGTATTATACATAAAAATATTAATAATTCCAATTTATACTGAGGCGAGAGATAGGTGGGAAGGGTTATCGACGACGACGAGCCACGTGTGTATTTAAGAAAAGTAACGCTATAATTATCTTAACATCTACAACTTGTAAAATTAATTATTATCATCATAATCATGTGTTATCGCGTGAATTATGAAAAATTAATTCTTGCGTAACCGAGGGCAATCGTTCTCTGATCATTCTTCAAACGGTTTTGAAGCCACCAGAGAAATGTCTGTGATTAATTTTTTCACCTCCTGTGTTAGGAACGGAACACAAAATATCTGCAACTCAAGGAACAATATATCGAAATGTTCAAGGAATGAGGGATCCACTCGATGAGGTACAGCTTCACACAGATTAGAGCTATTCTGTGTTAAAAGAGTTTTAATACGCACTTGGTCCACATTCTCGACTAGTTCTTTAGCGGGAATACCATATGTATAACTAATTCAGCACATAGAACATCGATACAATTTTTCACATAAACGACGTAGCGCTGGAGCCGCCTGAAGCGCTCATCGACACACGGTGTTACGATGCATAGTCCGTCAAAAGATTTCTTTTGCATAACTATACTCGGTGAAAAGATGTGTTTCTTCTTCTTCTTCTGTGGTGGTGGTTCCAGCTGTGTATTTTCATCGTTAGGGTTGACATCCACGGCGACCACCACATCGTCCTTGGCTTGGTCGAAAACAATGGATTTTGAACCAAACGAGGACGCAAAGTGAATCTCGCAGTCATCGATGTTGAGTGTTTTACGGATGCGTTGATCAGCTTTCCAGCCATAATTCGTACAGGCCCCGAAATATGATGCTATCTCGATCAAGGAATCTTGTAGTTTACACCACTTTGTAGATTCAAAGGTAATACCACCCGACGAGTTATTATGCTGCAGCTTAACGACCGGTGTAACGTCACCGCTTGCGCGTACCTGAAGACCCACAGTTATCCTCTTTGTTTCCGAGTAGTTCAAATTGTATGTTGTAGCAAGCAACAATGGTGCTTCAAAATGTTGCATGGTTGATAGAAAATACAACAGAGCGACACGGAAAAATGAATAAATGATGATGATGAGGGAAACGAAGCTACGATAACTGTATTTCGTAGCTTGTCACGGGTCGGACTGCCACCCGATCCTCTTTACAAGTGTTTTTATAGACAGGTGTGAATCGTCTCATATGTTGGAATGGTGGGGGTAAGCGTTTACCCCCACCAACGTAACCTTAGTAGAGCATATTAAGACGACATACTCGTCTCATAATTGAATATACCGCTTAAACGAGACCCACACACACAAACATAGAGATCCATGCCACACAGCACGCACACCTATAAACAAACTACCGTTACTCGAGCTATAGTTATACTACCAAGCAGTAATGCTATAGTCTCAAGTAACGTATGAAGAAGCATCTATAAGATCTAAGGATCAGGCCTGAAACCTATGGCCTAAGGAAAACGAACATCTTCCAAGGTCAACTACTGAGCCACCAGTCATCCACGTAGCAGAGTACACAAGCCAACGAGATCTTACCTCTGAAAGACACCAGTGTGGTATGCAGAAATTTATACTATATCCATAAGGGACTTAAAAACCCCTAAAAAGTAGCTAGGGACGCTTCTGTAGCATTTCCGATGAGCCGATGCACCGGGGCTGCACCGCGCTGACGCCTCCACCGGAACAGCGGCGGGACCAGCGAGTAGATCGCTCAGCCAGGAGAGCTCGAGTGAGAGCTCTGTCCCCACTACAGTCCACGCACTATAGCTATAGAATAGGCTACCTCCGAACACCGAGAAATAATAACAGAGCCGATATAGATATACAAACGATAGCAAGCTCCACAGGCTCTTTCTATGTGTAGGAACTATACTAGCTTATAACAAAAAGTATTTCAGTAAATCAATATAAATCTCCTACTTCATGCGAACACGATTATAACGGCATGCGTAAGCCCGGGTCAAGTCTTTTTTTTATAAGGTGCATAACCACCAAAATTAAAAAGGAGTATATTTAATTACCATATAAATTATTTATCTGTCTCATGTGTTTAATAAATCATACTTTTACCCAATACTGAAGCCTCTATTAATTTCTTCCCTGCTCGAGTCCGAACTAAAACCCTTTAAGGATGATGTTAACGTAAAATACCGTTACAATATAGAGAGAAGTTGTACTTCTGTATACTACAAATTATTGTAGTGTAAAAATTGTTTATTTCATTACAAATAGATATTTCATAGCGTAAAATTTGAAACATTATAGCAATCCCCCCTCTGGCCTGATGTAGTTACGTTTCAGTGATGGTCGAAAAAATTTTGCATTTTAATGAGTCTACGGTAGATGGAAAACACTTGAACGTTATACGTATAAGAATAAATATACGAATTTTCATATTGTGAGTCTACCTGTACGAGAAAGTATCTATGACCACCCCCCCCCCCTCGAGGGTCAACGCAGTCAGTACGACCGGCTGTAAATAGGTATAAACAGGCGCCGTATTGTATTGACCATATACAAATTCAATAGCTAGCGTCTGTACATTGGAACATAATTTATTACGTCGCTCGAGGGTTTTAAGTTTTTCACCAAAGTGTGATAATTATCATTGTCGTAGTAGTGTAAGGGTTGATTGACAATGAAACGTCTGCCGGGTATACCATTTTTGAATAAGTTAAAATGAATATAATTAAATGTAAAGAGAGTAGCGAGAACGAAAAATTTCTCGTAATATATTTTTGAAAATGAATTTATTATAAGTATGTATACTGAATATAATCATGTAAAATAAGCTAGTTCACAAGCGTTTATGTAAATGTTGGGTATTTTTTTGTTTGTTTGCAAATACACAGCCCCTGATGGAAAAGCTATCGTAGAATTTGCGTTTATTGTCTTGTGTATACACGTGTTACAGATGTATATATAAATGGAGCCTGTCTATTTTGTCAATGCAGTCTAGTATAAAAACGGCAGACGTTTCGTATTAACGTATTGTAGATAGATACCAAAAGTGCATATATAAATGTAAATTAAGAATGTCTGTTTCAGACAATACAGCTTTCTTAGGAAAACGGGCGGAGTGTAGCGCTTCATGTTTACACTCTAGACAAAGTGCTAGTACGAATTAAATCATCTTTAAGATATAGTAGGCGCCTACGCTAGTTGACACTGAAGCAGCGTTATCGTTGTAAGAATGTCTGTTTAGACAATGCAGCTTTCTAGAGAAAACGGTACGCGTGCATGGGTTTATGTTTACAGCATTTCCAAAGAGGTAGTTAGAAATAAAGTATCTTTAAGAAATAGTGCACGGCTGTGTGTAGCCCTCAACCCCTTGTGAAGACACTCTGTCACTGTACAGGGACTCAAGGTTGTTATATTTTAAAATTTTCCTCGATTTCTGCATTTATGGTGAAGTCGAAATATATATAGAGTGTAGTGGGGGTATTCGAGTTGAGGTATAAAATTGCGTGAAACGGTAGTTCTCGTATTACTCAACGTTCAAACGTTCTACAACTATCATCCTGACAGTGTAGCATCGTTATTTCGCGTTTTTAAAAAATGGATTCACGTAGACGTGTCCTTCTGTCCGTAGTGCGGGCAACGGCTCGCGTATTCATACGTCGGGAACCGCGATTGGTGAGGCGCTTTACACGGCGTTGGTTCGTTAATATCGCGAACTTTACGTTCCAACGTCTCCGCGCAGAGTTCAGTGCAGTGTTGCTGAGTGGTGACGCAGAATCGATTACCGCTGCTTATGTGAGTAGTCCGTTACGGCGAGCACCCGGTTTTGTGCAACAATATGTGGTCCAACATCTTGCCGATCACGGTGGACTCTTACACAGGCCACTGAACGAATTGATTATGGGCGCTGAAAATCGACATGGTAAGTACAATTTGAAAATTTTATTTGTCGTCTCAAAAGAAAAAAGTTTTGTTATGTGTTCTTTTTTACTTTCATTTTGTATTTTTTATTTCATTGAAATAATTTTTATTATTTAAATATTTATCAATCTTGAAATGATTGATCGAGTATAATATAAATCTAATTTTTTATAATTTAATAATTTTATTATTGTTGTCAAAAATGTAATAAAAATATATTGTGAGCGTCATATCGTCGAGAACCAAGTTTTATTTTAACTGGTTGACGAAAAGTGGCTTGATTTTTAATCCACTTTCGCTTTGCTGCGCGAAAATTAATACACTTTCATCAATCAATGTAAAACTTGGTTCGTTAAACTCGTTGGTGTCGGCAATGTATTTATTCAATTTTTGAAAAATAGTGAATTTTTTTACGTAATTAACAAATTTTAATAAAAACAAAACGTTTTTCTTTAAAGACGACACATTTTTATTTTTACTCGCTCATTTATTTTAAGATACTGACACATGGAAAATCTCCCCCCTTACAGTGTTCAGCTATAGAGTATTTGTGTAGAAAATTTGGAGTTTTTATCGTCTTTTTGTTATTTGCTCTTTTGTATTTTACTTTTTTTAACTAGAAAAATATTGTTTATTATTTAAAATTGTATTATAGTTTTTACTTGTTCGCTTGACTAAAAGTGGTTTAATTTTTTACTTTTTTAAAACCGTAAAAATAATTTTTATTAAAAATTTTTTGTATTATTTTTCCAAAAATTTAATAAAATACATTATCGACACCAGTGAGGGTATGAACCAAGTTTAACTGTGATTGATTGGTTAACGAAAAGTGAATTATATTTTAATTCACTTTCACTCTATCTCGCAAAAATTAATACACTTTCCGTCAATCAATCAATCACAGTTAAACTTGCTTCGTAGACTCGTTAGCGCTGGCAATGTATTTTATTCAATTTTTGAAAAATAATAAAAATATTTTAGCTAGATTAAAAAATAAAAAACAATAGAGTGAAAAACAAAATGTTTTTCTTTAAAGAAATGATACATTTTTATTTTCCCTTACAGCTATACGCTCGCTACTTGCGTCGAGCAGCAGCGAAAACGACGCCGGACCTCCCAGCGCCGACTCATGCTTGGGGTCACCGTCGTCGTGCACGGCTTCACCCAGCCCCGACGATGACGACAACGCCTCAATGTCAGGCGTGTCGGCAGACGACGGTGACGAGGTTGATATGTTTTTCATCACTGATGATAACGACAACTAGGCCGATGATGAGGCCATGGAGGAGGATGAGGAGGAAGACGACAGCGACAGCTCCATCGACGATGATGTCCCCAACAGTCCGGCTAGCCCGGATCCTGAGCAGCCGGGGATAGAGGAAGACGAAGAACCAGTGATGGTTGCGCAGAGGCCGGTAAATATAGACGAGGCAACTACAGAGTCCGTGGGTGACTCGTATGATGGTACGTAAAAATAATTAAAAAATTTTTAGTATTAGATTATTTTATAAAGATGAATTAATAAAATTCATTTTCTAATAGATGATGAGCCACAAGATGTTGCACATGTTGGAGTACGCGAGGTCGCGGATATCCCCGATAGTCCCGAGTTACCACCGCCTCAGGAGTAAGGTATTGCCCTGCACGAAGAGGCGGTGTTTATTCGCACCCGCGTGATACCTTACTATCACGCGGATGGTACGGTCGGGGATCACTCCGACTTCTGCGACGAGGACGATGACCTTGTTGCTGTGCGGTTGTACGAGGCATGCCTTAGGCCCCCTGAATAGTGAGCGTAAAATAAATCCTTAAATCTGGATATTTTATAGCTCACTGGCCTCTGCTGCTGTCGCCAATACCGTCACTGGCTTCCACCGTGTCGTCGTCGTCGTCGTCGTCGTCCTCCTCCTCCTCATCATCATCATCATCATCATCATCATCGTCGTCGTCGGGGTCATCAACGTGCTCGTCGTCGTCGGATGAAGCGGAATCATCGTCATCGGCATCGTCAGCGCCCCCAGCCTCTACAGCGTCGTCATCAGCATCGTCTTCGCTCGAGGTATGTCCCGAAATTCAAATAGGTAGGGGTTTAACTGGTGCCGGGGGTAATAACGTTAATCGCGTAGTAGCAGGCGTAGTTAATATTGGAAATCATAGCCCGGGTACAGAGATCCGAGACACCGCGGTTAGCATCGATGATACGGACGATATTTTACCGCCGGGAAATCGTTTTGTTGTCGTGGGCGCAGAGCAATTTAATAGGTGTGGGTTTTGTCACTGACGGGATGGCAGACGGCAAAGCGGTTATATCATTGAGGCCTATTTCACGGTTCACTGATGAAGCCCTATGGGCTTTGATGTATGCCGTGAATCAGAGCTCGAGGGTTCTCGCGGCCTCTGACACGTTGCGATTCACCGTTACGTATGTAGCGGTGCCTACTGGTCAGGGGCTCCGTGTGTCAATGGTGAAGAGTCGATCCGTGGTTTGTATAATACAAAACGGTGATAATTTGTGTTTTCCTCGCTCGATCGTTGTAGCTCTTGCAAACAACGTACATAAACGCGAACGTAGTAAAGACTCGCAAATAACTTTGACGCGTATACGACAAGGGGCGTCGCTCGACCAACGTGAAAAAGCGCAATCTCTTGTTCAACTGGCTGGTGTGCAAATACCTCTAGAAGGCTGTGGTATTCCGGAAATAACAAATTTCCAAAGATACCTCATGCCTTTGAGGATTGCTATCACGGTATACGATTGGGAGTCACTCAGTACAGGTGTACCCCCGCTTTTTGATGGACAAACGTCTTTCGTAATGCAGGGGCCATCTGAGGTTGTTAATATAGCGTATAGTGCTATTTTAAAACACTATTCGCCAATCATCAACCTAATGGGCGCAGCAGGTGGTAAGAATTATTGTATACCGTGCAATAAATCTTATCGTCGTCAATTCGAGCATCGTTGCACGAGTAAGTGTCCACGATGCTTCAGTGTGCCGCCCTGTATCAAAGAGTTAGTCCCAACGGCTGATAAAGAGCTCGTGCCCGGTCCGGTGGCGGGTACTAGTCAAACAGTGCCCCCCGCTGTGAATAGCGAGAAGTCGTGCGACGATTGTGGACGAATGTTCTACAACCCCTTGTGTTTCGCTAACCATTTAAAACCGTTGGTTAACCGCTATAAGCTGCAACAGCTTCAAAAATCTATTTGCGAGACTTACCGTATTTGTAAATCTTGTGATAAAGTTATGAGTAATCATCACAAGATTCACGAATGCGGTGTTTCTTTTTGTCGTTTGTGTCGTAGTTCGCATGGCTACAATGATCGTTGCGATATGCAAATTGTCAAACCACGGAAAGAATTGGAACCGGTCGCGGGACACCCTGAAACGCTATTTATATTTTACGATTTTAAAACGCGCCAGGATAAGCCGTATATTACTCCAAATACGGGAGACGACTCGTTCGAGCACGTAGTCACTCATTGTGTAGCGCAACAGCTGTGTGAGCTTTGTTTTTCAGCGGGAGAGCATCTACCCTTGACCAGTTGCTCGTGGTGCGGTGCACGAGAGTTTTTATTCAAAAATAATCCAGTAGATGAATTTGTAGATTTGGCCGTGCGACCTTCTACGAAATTTCGTAATATAGTGTGTATTGCACACAACGCCAAGGCACTTGACAGCCAATTTGTATTGCGAAGTATCGTAGAACGTTCCACGGATATGTCCACACCCAGTATAATCTTCACCGGTAATTCAATAGTTTCAATGCGAGTGGGCCGCACGACTTTTATAGACAGCATAAATTATTTTCATATGCGACTCAGTGCACTACCCAAAGCCTTTGGGTTTAGCGAGCAACTGACCAAAGGTTATTTCCCGCACCTCTTCAACATTGAAGATGCACGAGGCTATAACGGTGGTCTCCCCGCAGCTACGTATTACTCGCCCGACACAATGAGTAAACCAGACCGCGCGGAATTTTACGAATGGTACGCTGAGCAAGTCGATAAAGCCGTAACATTTGATTATAAATAAGAAATTTTTAAGTATTGCAAGATGGATGTTGACATACTCCGTCGAGCTTGCTTTGAATTTCGGAAAGGATTTTTATTCGTAGGTAATACATGCCCATTCACCGAAGCCACTACGATACCATCGGCTTGCTCAGTCGTGTACCGTCATAATTTTGTGAGACCCGATACAATTGGTGTTATACCTGCCGGTGGTTATATGCGTGCGGAAAATCACTCACAGCAGGCCGTCGACTGGCTTTTATGGGTTGAGCATGAGCTCGGTCATGCGCTTATTCACGCGGGTCGCACTCGTGAACATAAGCTACCCGAAGGGCCACGTGTCGACGGCTATATAGAGGTAAACAATCGTCGTATTGTTTATCAATACCATGGTTGTTACTGGCATGGATGCCGTGAGTGTTTTCCAAACGATCGCGCGAGAAAGTCTCACGCTGGTAACGAGAGTATGGACACTCGATATGAGCGTACTGTGGCAATGCGTTTAAAAATTCGTTCGCATGGTGACAAATTGGTGGAGATGTGGGAGTGTAACTTCAATCTACTTCGCAAAGTCGAGCCACGCGTAAACGAATTTTTAAAAAATCATCCACGGCGCACCACAGAGAGTTTGAACCCTCGTGCAGTGTTTTATGGTGGTCGCACAGGTAATATCGTCACCTCCTACGATGTCGCACCAGGGGAGAAGATATCGTACATCGATATCTGCTCGCTGTATCCGTATATATGTAAGACAGGTCGCTTCCCGGTGGGGCACCCGAATATATATATCGGTACCGAGTGCGACGATTTGTTGGGGGGTTCACTCGATGCTCTCGGTGTAACGGTCAACGGTTTGGTCGGGTGTACCGTATTGCCTCCGCGCCACCTCTTTCACCCCGTGCTACCTGTTTGAATGCACGAGAGACTGCTATTTGCTCTGTGCCGTAAGTGTACAGAGTCTATGGTTCAAGCCGCGTGCTTTCATGAGAACCCTGACGACCGGGCTTTCACCGGTACGTGGGTGACGGATGAGGTGCGGAAGGCAATAGATATGGGCTATAAAATCTTAAAAATTTCGATGATTTGGGCGTACAAAACAACAATGTACAATCCCGTTACACGCGAGGGTGTACTGTTTGCGTCTTATGTAAATACATTTTTGAAAATTAAACAGGAGGCGAGCGGTTGGCCCGAGCACTGTATCGACGAAGCGTCTCGCGAGGAATATATAGATTATGACGAGCGTGTGGAGGGTATCTGGCTGAACGCTAACAACATTACGCGTAATCAGGGCTTACGCTCACTTGCTAAGCTTTGCTTAAATTCGTTCTGGGGTAAGTTCGGTCAGCGGGATAACCTGACGCGCACGGAAATAATTAAAACTCGCGAGAAGCTATTGTTGTATTTGTACGACAATGAGAAAGAAATTCAACGCCTGCTACCGGTTAACGACGATTTGCTATATTTAAACTGGGTATCTCGCGAGGACGCTATTACCCCTAGCCCCTTAACTAGTGTGATTATAGCTGCATTTACAACGGCCTTGGCCCGTCTGAAACTTTATAGCTACCTCGAGCTATTGGACAGACGGGTTTTGTATTACGACACGGACTCCGTTATTTATGTGAGTACTGGTGATGATGCTTGGGAACCCTCGGTAGGTAATCTCCTCGGTGACATGACCAACGAGTTGATATCGGTGGCGCCGAACGCTTATATCAACTCGTTCGTCTCCGGTGGCCCGAAATTTGATGGTTATACGGTTACGACTACCGAGGATCCTGAAACGGTGGTGGACACTGTTTGTAAAGTGAAGGGGATAAGTTTGAATTAAAAAAACTCGGAAAAAATTAATTTTAATTCAATAAGTGAACTCATAAAATCGGAATTACCGTCGTTTAGTAATACAGTGTTTAATTTAAAATTTCATTCAATTCAAAGAACGCCCCTCCACAACGTCATCACCCGTACAATGTACAAAACTTGTCGTGTCGTATGTCGTAAACGTCGCCATATTACACACCGGTTATTACTACCGTTTGGTCTTAAAAATAACGATGCTGATAATGGCTAGTAACATCTATTTGTAATATAAACTTTTGTAAATATGTAAATATGTATCAGCATGTATATAGAAAGCGCTCGCCTCTCTCTCTCTCTCTCTCTCTCTCTCTCTCTCTCTCTCTCTCTCTCTCTCTCTCTCTCTCTCTCTCTCTCTCTCTCTCTCTCTCTCTC